>JAQFYE010005259.1:0-12179 GCA_034694305.1 Protaphorura glebata | reverse complement strand
CGTTTCGCTCATAACGGTATTTTTTCGCCCATAACGGTTTCGCTCATAACGGTTTCGCCCATAACGGTGGATCCCATTTTGAGTGAGTAGAGTTGGATTCGTGTAATGTGACCAAGCTGAGCAAGTTAACGCATTTTTTTAAAATAACATCAAATGCTTGGGTCTACATAACGTAGGTATTGCTGGATCGGTAAAGTTCTTTAAAATGTAATTAATATATATACGAGGTGACGCAAAACCTTTGCCCAACTTCCGCTCGGCCAATTCTGCAGCTGCCGACCAATCAAGGTGAGTGGGAGTCTCCTACAAAAAGCAAGATATACATTTTGTAGAGAATCTTATTAAGGCTCTAGGGAGATATTCCATTTGAAAATCCGATGAGCGTAACGGCGTTGGGATAAGGTAAAAATCGGCATGGAAAGATCCCCAACAGACGGATTTCGGAACGGCTCTGTGAAAGAAACGCATCCAAACTAATTTTTCTTTTTGAAAATTCTATCTTTATCTCATATATATTCAAGCATTATTTAAAATATTGTCTGGCTGATTAGGAGAAATTAGATTTTCACTCCAAATTGAAATATCACCAATTATTTACTCCAAATGCGTCGTAAGAGACAAATCAAACAGGTACAACAAACTCCTCAAAAGGCTTATGTACAAATATTATAAAGAAAACAGCATCAGCGGATTTTCCGAAAAGTATTAGACCGGACATGTTTTTATCAAAAAGCGGTTCAAGAATCTGTTTTTTATGTGCGTTTTTGCTTAAGTGCTCTTCAGCGATTCAGCGCTGTTACACGCATAGGATTTTCAAGTGGTAGAATTCACTAAAACCTTCATATGATTCTTCACAGAATCAATATCCTACGTTTTGTTCTAGTCACCACTTGATTGGGCTGCACATGGGGGGAGCGTGGCAAGGCGTATGTGCCACCCTGTATAATCTTACGAGGTCTTCGCTCTGTCTATCATAGCTTCTATTGCACTAGCCGTCACATCGAAAGTGTTGCAAGGATCAAACAGCTGGTTCCGAAGGTCGTATGGGATTGAAATGTTCCGTCTGCGTTTTTAAACGAATTTGATTATCATATTAATTAAATCGATGCTGTTTGAATTTTCGAAACTTCACATACCTTTGCTCCCGTGTCAAATTCGACATCGAATCACTAAATTGAAAACAAGGGTGTTCCTGACACCAAAAATCTCTCGGGTAAATGTAAATGAACAGTTGACCAAAAAGTACAAATGCACCAAAAATACAAAATGGAGCTTGGAAAAGGAATAATATTTTTTGATATAGTCCAAATTCCCCAACGTGAACAAGCATGAGGTCGAAGTCAATCATTTTTATTTTGGAATTTTTAATTATTTTTCAAAAAATTAATCGGTTGGTCAGGTCTGATCGGACAGAGAAAAAATGCCAATTTTTTGGGCGTTGCAGCAGATACCGACTGACAAGAGGAAGTGAGAAATACCGAGGAAATTTATTATAATTAGTCATTAAGGGGCGAACCGCCGACATCCGCTGACAGGAAATGTATTATCCCAAATTAATGTACACAAAAATTAGTTACATTTTTATATATTTTGGTTTCATTTCCTTACAACCAAACGGGAGTAAAAGTGATGTCGTGCGTAGTAGGGAGGTATTGGATGAAATACACATTTATTGACTTTATTATATGACAACTTTGGTTTGCCTTTAATAACAACAGTAGATGTCAGATTCGGACTCTTAAACCTTACCAAAATGGCCACAAGTTTGCCAGTGCAAAAAACCAGTTTGGTTTCAAAATTTCGTTTAGGTATTATTTTTTAATTTTTAAAAAGACGGGGTAAAATTAAATATACTCCGACTTTTTATCATCAAAAACATTAAATTCTTGGCGTTAACGTTCGATCGGAATAGGATTTGCCATGGTTACAATTTTGTTTGATCGGTTTTTAGAATACAAGGCAACTGTACCTATAGGGCGAGAATTCAAGAATGCGATTCTATGCGTTAAATATACAATGAGGAGCAACAGTACTCCCAAACGACCAACTTTCTCACTAGGTTAGTCCATGCGATTGTTTACTCAAAAAAAAACTCTGTTTTTTTCGTTCGGTGCCCAAATACATTAGATCAGATGGGATTTTGGGTACCGAATATGCTTGTTGATATGGTGAATTGAATTTTCAACAAATTTTCCAATTTGTTGAAACATCGACATAGCGCATGGAGCATGGACCAACCTTATGAGGAGAGTTTGTTTACGAATTTTGAGTACTCCCAGGGTTGGTTTGTTTTAAAACAATTGTTTTAAAACACATGTTTAATACATGTTTTTTTTTGTCTTGTATTTTTTTAAAGAAACATTGTTTTAAAACAAAACATACAAAAATTGAAAAATACGAATTAAACGATAGTACACGTCTGTGCTGCAGACGTGTACTTTATCCGGCAGACGACAACTTTCACCGGCAGACGACAACTTTCGAAAATTAAGAAAATCGGGATTTTAAATTCACTCGAAGGACGTTGGCCTCATTCTCTGGAGAGAGTTAAAAGTTGACCTAAAATAACAAGGTCTGATTTCCAACTTTTGATTATGATTCATGCGTACGATTCAGAGAAACGGAGAAATTTCAAGTGCTTTCAGATGCCATAATTTGATTTTTTCCGTCCTGGACCCGGTTGGTATATCGAAACCAACTATCGATTTGGAAATGACCTAACAAAGATTAAAGCACCACAAGATGTAAAAATTTCTTACATTATCACAAAATTTAATGCAAAACGTACTACACTAACCGATCACCATTCAGAAAGCATTTTAAGGACGTAATTTGATTCAGCTTCAAACTTTATTTATGGCACACATAAATATTGTGAAATACCAATCAATCAATCCCTATCACGCTGTGAAAAATTTTCAACTGAATATGCTGTTTTTCCTTTTCTTGCACTCACAAGTTTTTGTTTTCCCGTCGCACGTATATCCAGGAAAACCTTCTTCCGTACAGAATTTTTCGCATGTTTTCACGGGTTGTTTGTCCACATGAGTTAATGCTGAAACCAGATGAACAGAACAGATATATAGAAAACTACACACTATAGATTCTAATACGGGGTTTCAAAAACGGTCTGACTTTCAAAATTAGGAATTCAATGACCTGGTGTGAATTTACACAAAATTATGTTTCATTCATTCATCACATCACATTTCATTCATCACAAATATTTTGGACAAGGATATCTTAAAATCAATGCAATACTGGGTTGGACAAATTTAGCACAAATACGTTATCTGTATCTGCAATATAGTCCAGTCTCTACAGGTCAAAGAATGCGAATTATTGAGATGTACATTTAGTATGGATATAAGTACTGCTAAGGCTAATAGATATCTCGAAGCTCTATGAAAATGGTTCAGGACAGATAAGAAATTATGTAATTTTGTAGTTTTCGAATAAATTAAATTTAAATTGACTTTTACAAAGCCCAATACCTCTGGGGTTGGCTGCCGTGAATGGCAGAATTCTATTAATTCCCTAATAAATTACCTTGACAATTGTTGCAAGCTTTATCCAAGCATGAGAAAAGTACGGGCAATGGAGTCATCGGATTTTCCAGCATTGCCTGTATTTCGGTGAACACAAAATAAATTGAACTTCTTGAACCCATTATTTTCCTGGTTTAACTTTATTAAATTCTACTTACACAGCTGAGCCAAAACAGTAGTGACAACAAAATATACTAGTAGTTTTTGTGGGAATGATGATAATGGTTGCATTTTGCTGGGCAAAATAACTCAAAATATTTTCTAAATCAAATAAAAATTAGAAGGGATAAATGTACTCGCAGTTTTAAGGCGGTTAAAATTATGAACGGCAATTTTCTTGTGCATAGAAATGACGAGCGTCGTCAATCCTTTATAAATCCTTATCTTACATATGTATCTGAAACTAAATTAGTTCTGGAATAACAAAAGTCAATTTGGAATTCCTGTTACATAGTAATCTGTGCATTTAATAATCAAGGAACATCCCGGTAGGCAAGTTTTCCGTTGAGTAAGAATTTGTACTGTCTAATGACGGTTCAGAACTGATAATTGCTGTGACAGGTGTCCTACTAGAAGTCTTGTCGCTTTAAACCTTGGAACCAGGTAAATTGGTTAACTAATTCTTATTATTATTCTTGGAATGAAATGAGGTGGTAATACACGAATTGTGATTGCCTTTCTCTGTACTAATTGGATATCACAATTTATAGACAAAGAGGTAAAGCAGAACGCACCATCCTTACGGCAACAAAGTAGGCCATTGGATTTGGCTACATTCTTAATATATTGTAGCCCTTAACCTCATAAACAACTTTTGTGAAAGTACTACAACCAGCTCCAAAAGTCTAACTGTTTGACAAGCTTTCAAATATTTTTTCAAAAAATTTAACACTACGGATAATGGGCTTATCTTGCTGACATTTTGGCTTTGCCGCAGCATCCTTTGTTCATTTACAACTATTCTGGGAAATTATCAGGAAGAAGCAATCGAGATTTCCGGAAGATTGCCTAAAATTGTTGAAATGAACAGGAGTCGATGCGGCAAAGCCCATTTGCCGTAGCGTTAACATTTTGAATGAATTTTTGAATGCTTGCAAACGTTGCTTAATCGCTTCTCAACTTTCCCAATTAGTACCAAAAAACAACCATGAATTTTCAAACCAACGGTTATAGTCATAATCCGTATTACTGGTGTTTCATTTTTCTGCTTCGCTTTTATTAACAGTTTTAATTTTTTGTGGACACGGAACTGGCTTTACCATACTAATAACAAACTTGGTTTGAGCACTTTTATTTGAAAGTAATAATTCCGAATTTTGCAAAATAGTTTTATTTGGTGATGTTAATTTTGATATCTCTAGTTCAATATTTGTTCCTGAATAGGCAATGTTACAGAGGCAGTTGGCAGTACCAATTTCATGGTTTCTAACAATTGGTGGATAACAAGCAAATAACAACAAAATGTGTATAAACATTGTCATAATTTTTCTGTTTGATTGCATTTAAATGATTTTGCATTGACAAATTATTGCACTTGTTTTCCGGATTTCGTTTTCCAAAAACAGATATTAGCGGGTTCAAAATTTTAACATAATTAATTAAAATATATATTTTAAAATTCTGTACGAGATCACAATTGCGTTTTCGTTGTTCACAATAAAGAAATCTACACAACACAACGAAGGCCACAACAACAATAGTAACAATTAATGCTTAAAAAATTAAATGTCGACAGTTGTTACGGTCACAAATTATGCTGTTGTTTTACCTGTACATTTTTATATTACTTTTTATACTACGTTAATTTAAAATCTATTTAATTAATTGTATGGCACACGATTCCTGTTTCGTTGTTGAGAATTTCTTACGGACATCATTTATGAAATACTCCATAACTTAATAGAGGATCTGAGGGGAAGCTAGTATAAAATATGGTCACACCTAATTAATGAAAATGAAAATAAGGTACTGGTCGACTTGTGGAGTGATGTAAACGTGATTAATGGTGGTAATTAATACTAATTAAGCAGTCTCACGCACAAAATAAAGTCTTGATTAAAGTATAGTTAGGAGTGAAATGACACTAAAATATAAAAATAAACAACAATAATAATTACTTCGTACACTTTGACTGGTGAGAGCTGAATTCTCAGCGATTGCAAATCTTTGATTGTTACTCAAATAAGATTTGGATTTTGAATTGTTTAAATCACTATCACTGTTATCACTATTCCTTGTCCCGTAGTTCTCTTCTCCAGGGAATTTTAGTCTTTGTTCAAGCACTGACACTTCACCGAGTATACTTTTTACACTGTACAAAGAGTCACAAATGGCGGAGCTAATACTATTTTCAGAACTTTGAGCTTCAATGGATTCCGCTGAATTTGGAGTGTCTGTTCCTGACACGGAGGGACATTTGTGTGATGAGGGGTCCACGGATCTCGGTCGAATGCTAGCAGTTTTTGGACATCCATAGAAACAAAGTGGGAGACCTCGGATTCTTTTGGAATCAGACACCAGTGAGGTCAAATTAGCCGCTGGCATTTTAATTGTGATGGAGAGGGAGGGCAGTGGAAGGTGTCCGATCAACTAAATACAAAAATTAAATGAATTATTATCGTGTTTTAAATAATTCATATGTTGGAGTATGATCCCTTGAAAATGGTGTACTATTAATACTTAATTACTTTTTTTAATTTAAATTACCTTAAAAATATCGATCGTTGTTTGAAGAAAAGGGAGTTGGATTTTAACATGTTCACCTTCCCGAATTGTTTCGATGTAAACATTTTTGGCCGTCGTTGTTCCATCCGAGAACATGTGTGGAACTTCTTCAAAAGTTGCCTGGTAGGTTTTTCGAACAGAACACTCGTTGGATCGAATTATCACAGTGACCTGGTGGAAGGTTAAACAGTAAAATTAAGTATTATCTCACGATTATCAAAAACATGACACGTTGTCACAATTCTTGCTGACCAAGAAAGTAACACTCGATATGGCGTTGCACCAATATTGTGAACAGAACGCGTTGAGTGCGAAGTGCAATGTGCAATGCAAACTACTGAATCTGAAGTGCATGATCTTGCGACGGTTTGCTTAATTTATGCAATGTTTTTAATTGTGTAAAAAAAACTTTGGCTAATTAATTTATGTTCTGGAGAAACATTTATGAGGATCCAGGAAAATCTGTTTTCCCCCTAAAATGTCTTCCCAGCAAAAAAACCTGTGGTACTTTCCCACCCTGTACTTTCTAAGATTCCTTAGAGTTGTCTCTTGTCTTTTGCAAATTTTATAACGAAAAGCCAAGAAACTTTAAGATTAAAGTCAAAATTTTGGGTCCGACTATATTTCGGTTAAACCCCTTTGAATAATGACTATAAGCAGATCTCTGACTTACCAACGTGGTTGTCGTTGTATCCTTCGGCATGGGATTAAACCCACCTTTATTGGTAATCTGAATTGCGAACTCTGGAGTATCTATCAGAGACCAAGCCCCAGAGAGGGAACAGTAAGGAATATTGGTAATGTTGAGCGGATCAGAGAATCCTTTCAGATTTGTGACCCCATACAAAGCACATCCCACCATTGGCTCTGTAAGTGGTAATTTCGGTGCACATTTTCCTTCCATCTCATCAAAATTGTTGTGATTGTGACGATTAGCGGAGTGTCGGGAATTGTTTCGGTCATTCTTGGACCGTTCAGAATTTCTCCCATGACCGCCACCCCCAGCTCCGGAAGCGGTACCAGTACAATTCTTCGCGAGCCGTGCATTCAAATCTTTAACTAGTTTCTCCACAAAATGGAAATACCTGTAAAAATTAAACAAAATCAAATCATTTAGTTCAAAACAAAATCAGACGCAACAATTTTGGTACTTGATATTCCATAATGAAGTCTCGTTATGCAGTTTTGGTTAGGAATTTGAGCAAGGGTTGCAGAAAATAGAAACATCTGTGTGGAATTACTATGCTGGTCAAAATCTTAATCTTAGTTATAATTATAATTGCAAACTTACAAATTTCCTCGACAAGTTTTTGACTGATTCCGGATGCAAAAGCTCAAGTCCTGGTGCAAAGGACAAATTCGACCACTCATGAGACTGGTGACGTCATCTCGATCCTGATTATCACTGGACAGGGAGTCCAATGATGCTTTGAGGTTGTTGTACATGTGAAGACAGGATTCAATGTCACACGGACTATCATTGTTTCCTGTTTAAAAATAAATTAACTTTAATCAAAATAAATCCACAGAGTCAATCTGAAGACACGGCTTCTTGAAGTGTCATATGTCATCGTCATAGCGTCAGGATTATTAAATGAAATCATCCACGAATTAGTCCGTTTTGTGACAAGGGAACTTGTTGGTCTGTTTATTTGTAATTTGTATTTCTTTCTAATTTAAAGGGCATGTTTAACCGAAATCAATAATTCTCCTTACAGGGTGGTTCATAGCGTAAATGCCTTGATACGGCTGGAATATTATGCTGGGAATGACGCGATTGCCGTATTGTCTATCTTTGTCAATGAAAAAAGCTCTTGTTAAATCAATTGACCAAGAGCTAAACCTGGTGGTTGCCAGAAAAAAATGAGATATACACTTTGTAAAACATTATGTGTATGATCTAAGTATTGCAGTCGTTGAATGAACGCGAAGCTCACTGGACATGAGTCGGAATGACTATAATGCGTATAAACCAAATAACGCTTCTCTCAGTTAACGCTTCCTTGGGGTATCCAAAATTTTATCATTATGACGTTAAAGTCCAGGAGAATTTAGAATTGTGTGAATTTCGAACATTTTGCAAGTAAGTTTGCAAAATTCAACCATTCCACTATACTTATCGCCATATTTAGCAAAAATTCTATCCAGTCAGACTAAAAGTAGAGTAGACTTAAGGTTTTTTCTATTGAAATTGGAAGTATTTGGTTCGGAAAATTTATGCTGATGAGATCTCCGTTTGCAACTTTAGTATTCGCAATTTTTTTGTCAAGTCCATTAAAGTTAAAAGTTAATCATTAGAGATTAGTGTGTTAGGAATGGGACCCTGTCCTGCTCATGTGTCAAAGTCGTAAAATTGAAAGCTACGCTTTAAGTTTAAAGTAACATCCTTCTGACTTGTGCAAATTTTCTGACGATAAGAATTCTCCGAACACGATATGAATTTTACGTAGTGAACGTCTGAGCCATGTTGCTTATGCAGAATGTCGGGAAATTATATTCGGTCTGAAATTAGGATTCGATTTTACTTTGTAGACTACAATACACGTATCAGTTAGCATGATATTCTTGCAAATGGGTACATCATTTTGGCTCTTAAGGTTTTATGGTTTCGTTATTCCGCATTTTGCAGGAATCGTTGGAAAATTTAGATGCAACATTTCAAATCTTATGCAAATCGAAATATGCAAAATTTCGAAGTAAGGTTAACAGCGTGCAGCATTGTATAGCGCAATACCAAGGATCGCCTAACTCGTCCTATCTTGCCCCAATTTTTACGAATTTTAATCTTTCGCATTTATTTTTATTTGAAAAATATTGAAACATTTCAGCTTTCGGATCCCTGAATTTATAACGAAAAGAACTAGAGTCAAATTTTGAGCTATTCATGAAATGCACAAAATAAAAATAAATTACGAAACTAGATTTGTACAAAATATTCTCTTTCCCAATCTATGGTCGCGTGTTTTGTAACATTTAAATCAGTTTCTTATAGGATTTGCACTTGCAGAAATATATTCATACAGATCAAGCTGACCGTTTAAATGTTTTTGCCCTGTTAAGTATTGCATTTATAAGCAAGTGTTATTCAAAAAAATCAATTGAGACCTGAGGTCATATTTTAATGTAAACAAAATTAAAGTTAATGTCCATCGTCGCCTTGTCACGATTATTCTGTCACAAGATATCATAAAAAAATTAAAATTCTTACCAGCACAAAGTGTGAGAAGGAGTGTGACGACTGCCAAAGCAGACGAAGTGGACGACATCACGGACATTTGCATTTTTTTAAGCAATTTTCTTGTCTCGCTAAATTCTTCTAATCCAATTATGATGACGAATGACCACTGCACTTTGGTTAATTTTTCCCAAATTCTTTCGTCATCAAAATTAGAATTGCACTTTTTACTATGTCCTTTCTCAACATGGCGCTTAGGAAGCCGAATTCGTAAATTCCGATATATTCTTGGATATCAGGACCAATTGGGAGATTTTGAGGTGCAAATGCAAGTTGTATAGTTATTGTCAATATTGCACATGCAAATTTCCGTTGCGAATTTCCAATGCAGGATTTATTAGTCACAATTCACAGATTATTCCAACCATGAGTCACGACATCCCGTTAATCCCGACCGACAAAATCCAATATCACAATTCCTTGTACCAGTATTTTCAAAATGCATTTTTCGCTTGTTTTGTACAAATCCTGCATACAATTGTTTATTTGTGGAGTTAGAATCCCCGGTTGTTATCTAATCATTTGCATTAACGGTCTCATTTCCAAAATTTTGCAAACATCCGTCCAATATTTTTCAACAGCATCTGAAGTTCATTTTGGAGTGTTTTATTGATTTATTTCCGATTTATTGGAAATTCTACGTATTCGATCCATCATTTTATCTCATCTTATTTGCACTCTACCATTGCTATACTACAAACGTAGACGTACATTATTGCACATGCGGGAATTCTCCTATCCAGATTCCAGACTCCCGAGGAATAACTTTCCTGTCTTCGTAAATGTCACCCGGATTCTCCAGGCACTCTCCACAAAGAAATTTCTCCAGTTTGGGTGTAACTCCGATTTCACTTTCTAAAAGAATTGACACCAATCCAATCCCAATGCTCAGGTCCGAGTATTCCAAAAATCGTACTTCCTTGCTTCAGTTTTGCCCACAGTGGACGAAAATCCTTAAACGTTGTGAATATTTTGTATATCCAGGGACTCAAACTTTCACATTCCAGTGTGAAATTCAATTGTTCTCCGAAGAATCAACACAAAATTTTGGGAATCATTTCAGAAAATCATGTTTCGAGATGCAATGCGATAACTTGAGCAGTTTTCTGTACTTTTTCGTACACAGTGGTCAAAATCGAAATCCTTAGATGTTGCGACAAATCGAACTGTTCTGTAATTTCATCAAATTCAAAAAAAATGTCAAATTTTGGCCAATTGCGTATCAAATCTACTATTTCTTGTATAGTTAAACGTTTTCTAATGAATAGTATTGTCTAAAGTAGACGAATTGCATAAAATTTGAGTGAAATTTAGTTGAAAATGGTGTTGAGTGGCACAGTTGGTATTAGAATCCTAGACGATGTTGGTATTACGTAAGAAATTCGTCGTCCTAGGAGTGGTGAGATGAAATCTTTCTAGAGAACTGAACTGAAGAGGATCTTTTGCCTCGATCAGAAACAGAAATCTTGATCCCAGACAGCAGGACGGCTTTTTGGTTGAGGGGACGAAAAAATATATTATTTCGCAAACTCACGCAGTTGCAGTTGAAGCTACGCGTTAGGGCTTAAAACGCGGACGGAGTATATATTTGCGAAAAACCTCACGTCTACCAGATTCTGCACTGTAGACACAAACTACATAGGTTAGTTAGGGTTTGCAAAATTATCCTCGACACGACACACACATGCACATATGCAAAATCTTCTTGAGTCAAAAATTATAAAGGCAGAATTCAATTGGATTGGAATTACTGACTGTATTCACTCGTACGTCCTTTGAATCTGTTTCTGTTTCTCTTTGCCTCTAAATTGCACAGATTGACTTTACAGACAGGAGAATGGTATTGGTAATGGGAATGCAATGGGAAATGGCACTTATGAAAAAATGTGTACCCAAGTGGAGTCAGTCAGTCAGATTCAGCTTATCTTCTTTTTGGTACAGCTTCGGAGGCTGCGATGTTTATGCTCCTGGGATTACCACTTGATCAACTCCTGGAAATATATACAAATGATATACATATATTATTATTACGTAAAATCAAATTTATTACCAATACTGAATATAATGCTATGTGTTACAGTTTTCAGACGTAATTTCTGATCTCATAGATTTAGACGTTGGTAGTTTATAATTTCTCTCATTTTCTTCCCAAATCTGATTAAAATCGGACTAAATTTTAGCTAATTTGGCCCACAAAACATTGACCAAAAGGTAAGGCCGTCCAAGAAAAATCAGTTTTATCCGTACAAATATTACAACCGAAGTTGAATGATAATAGTAACTGCAATTGTGAGTCCGTCATATCCTCATATCTTAGTCCGAAGCATTTCGCTATGTAGGGTTCGATTCTCCAGGACTAGAGCTGCAACCGGGTCGTGTCGTGTCGGGTCGGTAAAGAAACGGAAACGACACGGACACGAACAAAAGGAACCGGACACGACACGCTAAGGAAAAAAGGGACACGTGCACGACACGGACACGACACGGATCCGACACGGACACGACACGGACACGAAACCAAAAAAAAATAAAAAGTTGCTTAACATCATAACAGCAATTGCTTGCGTTTATTTGAACCTTAAAACTAAGTATACAAATCAATATCCAAAGTTAAGTTAGACATCTCCACAGATTTTATCTACTACTGCTTCCATAAACTGTTCGCAAGGTGC
>JAQFYE010005258.1:0-12180 GCA_034694305.1 Protaphorura glebata | reverse complement strand
CGGCGAAATATATTGTCGAATTAGTAAGACCGATTATAATATTGACCAGGGCTGTACCGAATATTCGGGTGTGTCAAGTTTGGTTGGATTCGGCTGAATACAGAATATTCGGTTTACAAAATCCTTGAAGCGGAATTTCTGTGGATGGACCTGACCTAAATTAGACCTCCTAATGGAATTAGAGAGAATATTTGCCTGGCCGAACCAATACCTCTTATCTTAAAAAACTGTTTTTGGTTATCACCGTAAAATTTCTATTTTCTTAGAAAAAAAGCGATCACAAGACAAGGATCAGCGTGTCGAATCCCCAGACGATTCCGGGCCAAATCTGGGTGAAGACAATGGCCCTGACCAGCAAAATGACCATAATACGGGTACAGCCGATGGAATTGACTCCAATAATGGGTAATCAATTCATTGCTTGTTGAGTCCAGAATCTGGTTTCTTTATTACAACGCCACCAATATATTCCAGCATTGGACGAGGCAATGGATCCAATCGACCAAACACGGATAAAGTCCGAAGTGATACCCCACATAAGGATTGCACCCCATCCACCAGTGGATACGGCACCCGGAATGCCTCGGACATCACAGAAATTTCTCAAGTTGCTTCATCGAGAGATTCTCGTCTCTTGTATGCTCGCAGACTTCTATCAAGGATAAACGCAATTTTCACAAGAAATTGGGCAAGAGATCGTAACCACCTCCATGGCTTTGGTGATGATGACGTTCCGGGTAACGAGGACTTGACTGGGATTGAGATGAAAGAAATCAACTAAAATCCACTGAAAATTTACTCATAAGACCGTAAAGGTTTGAGTAATATAGTGTAGCAACAGCAAGCTAAGCTGTTTTTGTCAGCCATGACCTTTGTTTTTGTACAGTTCATATAGTTAATTAAAAACATTGCACTATACCTACCGGCATAAAATATTTCCATTTTTGATTTCATTTATTTGACCTAGTGGATACCAGGGTGCTCTTTAAATCGAGACCGATTTTTTAGAATAAGTTTTTAACAAGTTATGGGCCCAGATTTCTGTCATATCTTGTTAAAGTAAAGGAAGGCTCGGCAACTGAGTTAAATTGACAAGGATTTTCAATAATTACTGCACTTACAAAGTAAACAATTGTAAATTCTCTCATGAACCACTTTTATAGACTGACACACCAATTTGTTCTTTAGAGGTTTTGCCTGTATCATTAATGTTCTTATTTATGTTGATGATTTTATGTTCTTGAAGCATCATCCGTTTGTTTATTGTAAACTCTAGTATTACTGACATTGACTGTCACTTGTTTGTGTTGTGTGTAACGGAGAATAGTTATGTTAACGTTATATGTGCGTGTGATAGCCATTCAGATGGAAAATGAACTGGCTTGTAATCGTCGTGTGTGGAATATTATAGTGAATATTATAGTGAATGTGATTTATTCGCTCGCTCTAACAGTAATTTAGACGTTAGAGCGCTTAGTTCTGACTAATATAAGACTAGCCTGCAGTCGGATATACAAATCTTCACGTATGGATTGTTAATACGAGTTTTGAGGTTGCGCTGTTTGGAAATCAATGAAATAAAATAAAATAATGCACAAATTATATTGTTAAATTCGTTTCTTCGACTGACAATCGAATATTTGGATTCGATGTTTGATATTATTATGAAGATGTAATAAGATATTGATAAGCATTTTTGTTTGTTTTCCGGTTCAAGTTATTAGCATGTGGACGCAGTCCTGAACGGGCTTATGAAATCCCATTGTCTATCTGTCTGTCCACCTCAAGATATGCCCTCCTAATGTTGGAGAGATATGCCCTCCTAGTGCTGGAGAGATATGCTCTCCTTGAGATAAGCCTTCGTAGAGATGTGCCCTTCTAACGTTAAGAGAGAGGCCTATCTCATTACGTATTCCAAGCAGCAGTGCTTCCACTTTAACGTAATTGCATACGTATGTTAGTCATCAACGGCTGCGACATACTAAAATATCGGTCAAGTTCAACGTGGTCTTTTTTACATTATAAGTGCAGAGATCCTAACCCCAACATCAAAACATAGGAATATGTGCGTATGCAATGTTTCCTTACAAATATTAGAAATGAACATGTTAATTGACATTTTGACATCCGTCCGATAAGGCAAGTACAAACTTCGCAGTGTATTACTTTCCATTCGCGTTTCCATTTCTTTATGAATGCAATTAAATATTTGTGCAATAATAATTATTGTAATTCCAACTTGTAATTGAATTCATACTTTTCTTTTCAAATACTTTTTTGATTACTTACGCTTATGACCATGAAATGCAAAGTCGGCACTGGTAATTCAGGATAGATATTATTTTATTGTACAAATTATTATGTGGATCGTAACGTAGTTATGCCTAGTTGACACCCTCGCGTGGCGTGACAACGGTGAGTTGTTGAATCAAAGAACAATCATAATCCCATTAAATTCCCCAATTCTTGGAAAGAGTGTCGGTTTCCAAGGGAATTAGGGAATCGTCAACGGGCACTCCTCAGTCTAAACAAAAATATATCACGGATTCATCAGATAATTTTCAGTCTGAAAAATAGTCAATGAAAAATCAAAGAGTAGAATAGTCAACAATTTGAAATTTAAAAACATATGTTGTGTCCAACTTAATTATTCCACTCAATGTTTTACGGGGAAGAGGATCGGTTTTTCAACGTTTGCCACCCGAGGTAATGAAATCATTTTAAAATTACAAGATTTCTATTGATTTAAAGACGGAGTTTCATTCTCGTCGCACCGGGTAGGAAGTTAACTTTTCCTCGTGATATTTTATTCGCCTTGTACACGCGGGGATTCCCGGCTTTCGGTTTTCTCCCACGTAGAAATATACGATAAGCCTTCATTTGAATCAGAGTATGATTACTGAATTCTGTCATCCTCATCAGTCATCTTTCAACTCAGGAGTGGTGTCCGTCCACACTATTTTTTGAGAATATATATTTTGATTTATTCCAGATGATCGTTGAGGTCTTGAGTCTCGTTGACCTCAAAGAAAAACAAACGACTCGTTTGCTTTGCAGGCGATGGCGGTGGATTTTGGATCACCCAAATGCGGGACTCGTTTGTTTCAAAGAGATTAGTGGAAAGATGACGGTAGACTCAGTGCCGTTCATTCTGAAATCTGAACTCTACCCGTCGTCTGTTCAAGTCTCCCGGAGCCCCACCTTCTATCGAATTCCAAGATGCGGAGGAATACAAACATTTATATTTCTATTGATTGTTAGCTTAAGGCCATTTATGAGTTAGATATTTTCTGAGTAGGATTTTCAGGTTACATTCGCTGGAAGGGACAGGCAATCCCTCAGTCTTGACTTTGGATTCACCTGGAATGGAGTTGTAGTGTTGTGTTCTCTATTTATTAGGATCTGGTCTGGTCCTGAATTGAATTAAATAATTATTGTACATAAATGGGAAATTACTAAAATGAGAATAATTCGGTCCTGGAATAAAAAAGGAATGGTTAGTTCCTTATTACTAGTGATTGAAGTATTGTGCGTTTTGTTCAAATAATTATTCCAGGCTAGAGTGTGTACTTTATTTGACGAGATAGTGAGGTTGTTCTTTGGATTGGAAGTCCAGTCGGAAAATACGGTCAGTTGGTAAAAATAGGACACCTCTACTGTCTCAGCCTTCGATGACCTACTCCCGAAATCGGTTTCCTCACACTCGAAAACTTACTTTGGAATCAGGGAACTCTCATCAGTCCGTCATGACCATTTTGCAGTATGGATGTGCGCAGACGGAGTCTCTTACATTGGATTACAGCTGTTTCAATCATGTCCGTCTGGAAAACCTGTCACGAATGAGGTGGAATCAATTGATCGAATTGCACCTCAAAGTCATTCCTCACGTAAGTTTCACGTAGATATTCGGCAGATTTTTAAGTCTTACAACAAAAATTGCAATATTTCTCCTGCGAAACCTACGAATTAAAGTGTACGTCTACAAATATCGATAATAAACATATGCATACTGTACTTTATGTACTCTCACAATGTGACACCTAATCTCTAATCAAACAAAATGACTTATTTCAGACTGCTATTAAGATCGAAATTGAGGGGGTCAAGACGAGTCTCAAGAATTCACAGGAAAAAATTGTGAAAGGAATGGAATTGATTTTGAAGAAGGCAAGAATCCCGAACCTAAGAGTCCTAAGTTTGGACTTTTTATTCTGGTTCGGAACAGATGAACTTTATGCCGAAGTTGTAAAAATGACGTCAAACTTAATGATCTTCCTCGAGCATCACTCGGAAACTTTGAAGGAACTGAACCTCTTTTCATCTTCAGCCTGTGAAGAAACATTAATTTCCCCAAACATTACTGTACCATTGTTCTCAGCGGAACAGTCAGAATCTGTTACCCGAAAATTGAAGTTAGAATGCCTGGACATCTCGACTAGATATTTTAATGCTCTGGTCCACCTCGGTACGTGTCTCACTTAATTTTGTCAGATCAATAAGCACATTTGGGTCAATTACTTTCGTAATTACAATTAATTACAAACTTATAATTGCGTAATTTGTAATTGCAGTTATCTCCTTTCAGGAATCCAGTCTGCAATTTGTAATTGTAATCAAATGCTTTGGAGATTTGTACAATTGAAATTTTATCCTGAAATTGAATTTATATTTGTTTTAATAACTCTTTCAGAATCGTTTCTTTTTCAGACACGTCCATAGTTAGAACGGCCTGAAATATTTTAAACTTTTACAATTACTATTTCATTGGAAGGAAAAATATAAATTCGAATTGTAATTGTATTTTATTGCAATCTAATTTTTGTGCCCGTAATTGTAAACTTGACCATTTAAATCCAAAGTTCTCTTCAAAGTATTGAAATTAGAATTTATTGCATTCAGAAATTAGGCCGTGTACTTTCTAACCCTAATTAATTACATTCTGAAAGCAATTGGTCCATTACTGACTTTTTTTTAACAACAAACCTCTTTTTCTTTTTGGTTTTAGTACCACCGTGTGTTTTGGAATCGGACAATCTCACAAAGCTGACCTGGCATCCTGTATGGGATCAGTCTTGGTCCTCGCCTCCGCCAGCGCCAGGCGGGAACTCGCTGATCTGGACTCCGACCACTACTCCGGAGCCCAAACTTTTAGCGCCGCGTGGCAGTGCCAAGCCGATGCAAGGACTCATCCAACGAAATCGTAATACACTGACCAATGTGACAATCACTTTCATCCATGGTGACATTGACGTTGACCCCTTTGAACTTTCTTGGCTTGAGTCGTGCCCTCATTTGACAGAATTCAACAACTGCGACAAATTTTTGAGCGTGAATTTACAGCTTCGCACAGTGAGGAAATTGAGCATTAGCCTGATTCAAAGTTTCCACTCCATTGAGGACATGAGTATTTGGATCTCGAGGACATTCCCAAACCTCGAAACTGTTCAATTTTCAGTTTATTTTGCTGCTCACCTTCAAAATTGGGAATTCGATTGGATACAAAATTTGTTGGTTTTACCCAGACTTGGAGAGATTCGATTTGGGTTTACGAACTGGAACCGGTATATAGAGTCACAAAATTCTCAGTTCATTGGACCGAACATGATCCGTCAATACTGCAGTGACAAAGCAGGACTGATGTTCAGGGGTGATAGACAAAGAGGACCGCAAGACGACTTGCTACCGTCTGGCCCATGCCTCATCAAAGTACTTCCAATCCAAAATCATACCTGAAATTAATGAACAAAAGGTTACTACGCACAAAATTGTATGCACTTCCCTTAAGTACAAAATATCACTTTGAATAAACAATGCCACAAAATTTTGAATGTGGACTTTGCGCCAAAAAGTTGAGTTTTATATAAATAAGTCACACCTACCGCGTCTCAGCCGATTAATTTTGGGACAACTTGTTAGAGATTTCGAGTATAATGTATTCCATAGAGTGTGAGTGTACTGCAAATGTCGACGCTTAAGGAACGCAACGTCGTACACGAAATGTTCGGCATTAGCTGAAGGCAGCTACTTGAGCAAATACGTAGCATTCTGCGGTCATCTCCATCTCTTAATGTTATGTGGTCTTTCTTAAAGTTACTTGGTTATCCCCGTCTCTTAACGTTATGTGGCCATCCCCATCTCTTGCCCTCTCAGCCACTCTCCACACCCTATTAAGCAATCTCTACAACCTATCAACCACTCTTAACACCCTGTTAGCCAAATTCCACACCCTCACAACCACATCCTACTGCACCCACTCTACCACACTCCACACCCTCTCTACCACTCGAAATTACCACGGGCTGTCACCCAGTCGCGAATGTACTTATTTGATTCTGTTTTAAAATCGCTGCAAGTTAAGGAAATACCTACAAAATTATTCGTAATCCGAACCCCGAACCAGACCTTTACGTTCCAGGAAAAGCGGACACACTTGAACTCTGGTTAGAACAGTTTATTATCGCACATGTTACATGGACATCAACAATTGATCAGCCAATGAAAAGCAGCAGAAATGACACACAACACGCTGAAATCAACAATTGGATTTCCAGTGAAAACCTGAAACGAAAATGTCAAAACCATGGATAATCCCGATAATCCTTCAATAATCCCATCAAGTAAACAATTTTAATTTATAGTTTGATCTCATGACTATAAATTAACATTGTTATTATGTTTGAAAAAGTGGGTGTCGGCTCATGTTCCGCTTCAATTTCCTTTGCTTATACTAAACACTAAAATTCCAATTCATCAAAATAATTCCGTTAGACAGATTCAAGTATGACAGCTTGAATGATCGAATTGTAAGGTTTTCCCCCGCAACACTAACACTTGATAATTGGAACCACACAAGTGGAAAATTTTCGTTTAGCACTTGATTTCTGAATTTTTGTGTCAAATCTTATAACTTGATTCCATCAACAGCTGTCAGCATCTCCCGGATTCGATAATGATCGGTATAAAAGGTAAACCTTGAAGTTCAAACAGACACACACCTTCAGTTGCAAATTATTTCTGCAATAAAAGTCTAAAAATGTTTCGCACGGTACTAATCCTGGTTTTGATCGGCCTGGCCGTTAATATTGACGGACATGGTCGATTCATGAAACCACCGAATCGATCCTCACTCTTTAGGCTTCCAGAATATGCATCCCAAAACCCTCCAGTGAATTATGGCGACAATCAACTCTATTGCGGCGGACTTCATCAAGCACAAATTGTCGGTGGAAATTGCGGTGTTTGCGGAGACCCGATTGCAGATCGAGCACCCAGAGATAATGAAATCAACGGGAAATATTATAAGGGAATTATTACTGGCCGTTATTCAGCTGGACAAGTAAGATTGTGCAATTTCTAGTCAAATTTGACATTTTTCTAATAAAAAATTATACTTTTTTTTGCAGACAATTGATATTGAAGTCGAATTGACTGTTGGTCATCTGGGATTCATGGAATGGCGTCTTTGTACGAACCCACAAGGAGGTGAAACCCAGGCCTGTTTCAACCAGCATTTGCTTCAACGAGCTGATGGCCGTGGATCCAGGGTTCAAGTAGACAAAGGCACTGGCTGGTACAAAACTCAACTTCGTCTTCCATCTGGTGTAAGATGCAATCATTGCAGCATCCAATGGAATTATCGAGCTGGGAATAACTGGGGTCAATGCGATGATGGATCCTTTGCTACAGGGTGCGGACCTCAAGAGACATTCCGAGGTTGCTCCGATATTTCCATCAACTAAACATTTCTGTTTCCAAACTTGATAGTTCAAATTCAATGTGATAATAAAATAAAATAGTGACTATTTTTTTATTGTAAAAATATTGCATCGGAGATTATTCATTAAAATTGGCATTGGTTGTTAATTCAATTTTAAGGAGAACATTTTGCACATTGCTAAATTAGAATTTATTGTATGTACTTTTAATTTATCTAAATGACATCACAAATAAAAATATCCTTTAGAGGCCTAATTAATTCTTATTTATCCCCACGTTCCGTGTCAAATTAATCCAAGTTTGATGGGTTGTTATACGAACATCAACTACAAAGTTTGGCAAATCAGATGTTCGCTCATAGCATAGCATCCTCAAATTGACTGACATTGTCTCATCGAAATTAAATCCCGTGTTGAAACTTCTCACAGTTAATCCACAACAATGTTCAAATACTCTTGTACATATGTGTTTGTCTGTGTATGTGATTGTTTTGAAGTGCTATTTTGATAACATCGTAACGTGCAGTCAGTGCAGGCAGTCAGAGTTTTAACTTGTCCCAAATATATCATGGCATGGCATGCCAAAATTTCATTCTCGCTTTCTCGACGTGAAAGTTCTCAGATTTCGTTCTTCTATCCATATCTTGCAGTCGACAAGATACACCCGTTTTACGGTCACGACAGCATTCGGTCCATTTTTGCATACAAAAATATTCAAGCCTGTTTTTGGATGCATAGAAATGAACACTTTTCTGAATTTTAGGAATGTTAATGACTTTGGATTCCGATTAATTCTGGCACGCCATTTCTAACATTATATTGCTTATTCCCTAATTCTCTGTCAGGGCACGTGTTAATCCACTACATAATCAATGAAATCATGGTTTTTAATTAAGGCGCAATTGAATGCCTATCCACCTTGATTAGTTCAATCACATAATCCATAATTTGCATTGTGAACGTGCTGAATGGTTTAAGTTCCAACTTGGCATTAAAAAATAATCTCCATGTACAATTGAATTGCAATGAAAATAACCAATATCAATTTAATGAATATGTCCAAAGCTAACAAATTTTGTACAACGAAATAAAATAGATACTTTTTATTTTAATATCACATTTAATTTGAACAGTCAAGTTTGGAAAGTAAAAGTTTAGTTGATGGAAATATCGGAGCAACCTCGGAATGTCTCTTGTGGTCCGCATCCGGTAGCATAGGATCCATCTTGACATTGACCCCAGTTATTACCAGCTCGATAATTCCATTGGATGCTGCAATGATTGCATCTTACACCTGATGGAAGACGAAGTTGAGTTCTGTACCAGCCAGTGCCTTTGTCTACTGGAATTTTGGAACCACCGCCATCAGCTCGTTGAAGTAAATGTTGGTTGAAACAAGCTTGAGTTTCACCTCCTTGTGGGTTTGTGCAAAGACGCCATTCCATGTATCCCAGATGAGCAACAGTCAATTCGACTTCAATATCGATGTTCTGTTAAAAAACATTGTTTTTATTAGGATAGTGTCGAATTTTATCAGAAAGGCGTCGAATCTTATTGAAGATTGTAAAATCTTACTTGTCCAGATGAATAACGGCCAGTAATGATTCCCTTGTACCATTTTCCGTTGATTTCATTGTCTCTCGGTGTGCCTTGTGAGATTGGATCTCCACAAACCCCTCAGTTTCCACCGACAACTGGATCTTGGTGAAGTCCGCCACAATACAGTTCATTGTCAGCATAATTTTGTGGAGGATTCTGAGACGCAAATTCAGGGACTCTCCAGGCGGAGGAACGATTTGGTGGTTTCATGAATCGACCATGACCGTCAATATTAACGGCCAAGCCAATCAAAACCAGGACTATTACTGTGCGCAACATTTTGAGCTTTTTTTTTGGCGGAAATAGTTTAGAACGGTAGGTCTGTGTTTGTGTCTGCTTGAATCCCAAGGGTTGCCTTTTATACCGTTCTGTTCTGTTATCATCAAATCCTGGACATGTTTTAATACAAAGACAGCTGGAATCTGAAGTGTATCAATTTACATGCCGTGGATGATGTTTTTCAATTACAAAATGCTTGAGGTGAAATAACATATTAATTGAAACTGTCACACTTGATCGAGTATATCCACGTGAATTATTGTCATGAAATGACATTTTCGAGTTCGGTAGGAGCGAAGGAAATGGAAGCGGACTCACGTTTCGAACAGCGAACAATTCTGAAGTATGCTCATGACATCATGTTTTAATATAAAATTGTTTGCTTCATGGGATTATAGTTCGGAATCCCCGTTTTGACAACTGCGATTCACAATTGTATTGAAATTTGTACATTTCATCATGGTATGAGTCAAATTCTTTCGCATGTTAAAGTTCACGAGACCTCTTGATGTATTAAAGTGTTCTAATGAAAGGTGTCATGGTCTATCTCTAACCATTTAGTTTTGTGTAAAGTTTTGCTCTTGAAATTGGAGAGATTTAAGTCTTGGTGGTCAAAGCCGAATACCATACATATAATAGACCAAGAGAATATATTATGCATGTGCCTGCTATTTCTTCAAACAATTTTGTCTGCGCCCTCAGCAGGCAGTTAACTTACGAGGCCAGCAATATCTGCAAAAATTAAATAGAAATATTCTTGTAAAAAGATGAACAGGGCACAGAACCTGTGACATTCGATTGAGATTGCGACGCGACTCTACTCCCAAGAATTGGCCGTCCGCAAAAAAATAAATGCAATTTTCATCAATTTTAAGATAATACGTATAGTATCGAATTTATATTCAAATCTGTTAGGATGCGGGAGACATGCCGTTCAGGGAGTGTTAACACGTAAGTATTACATAAGTAAAGAAAACGTTCCATTCGATTTGATTCGATTTGATTGTTTTTGACAATGAAAATGGAATTGGTAATCCTTCAGTTCACTTAAACGTCGATCCTGTCAACATTGACTGATTACATGCGCAAACACTTGTGTGATGATACAGTGCGACTTGACCGCCTCCTAATCATAATTTATTGTCCACTGTGTATAGGAAAGTTAGTTAGAAACCTGATCTGTGGTGTAGTGGTCGCGTGTCGTGTGCAATGTACACGATATGCAAAACTACTTATTAAAAACTTCTGTGATTATCAAAATTACGATCATTATGAATTATTCAATGGTAAATAAATTAAAAAGTGACATAAATGGCCAGTGGAAATTTCAGAGAAAATTTATACATCTGAAAGGAGGAACTTTGAGAGAAAACATATCTGGAATTTTGTTTATCAAGGAAAGATGACATTAAGTTAATTTCTAAATAAACTTTTCGAATGCCTTTTGAATTAAAAATAAAATGTGAAAGAGCTTTTCTTTTTGATCGTCCGTTGGCAGCAGAAATGGCTTCTTCAGATCCAGGGCTGGGTTAATCCTGATTATGGATTAAGGATTATTAATCCGGATTAGGATTAATTAACCCTTAATCGCAAATCCCGGCAGCCCAAATTATATTAACTAATCCCAATCCTTAATCCCGATGTTTCACATATTTAAAGTTAATCGTTAGTCCAATCCGGATTAGAATTCTAATCCTTAATCATGATTGATTAATATTAATCAGGATTAATGGTTCCAATCGTGATTAATGTTCAATGCATGTATGTGAAATATTTTTTTAGCTCCAATTACTGATATTCTAGAAATGTTTGCCTCTACTGATCTGAACGCTTATCAAATATATGACTTTGAAAAATGTTTGTGAAATTCAAAAAATCTATTGCCTCTTCCACACCAATTGATAGACTATTTGGTTGTATGATCTCCAAAATGTGCACGTCTGTCAGTCGAAATGAACATGTTCGTTTTTGTTGTACTTAAACCGAAGTGACAGTGAAATCATTGTGCATTGACAAGCAAAACAAAAAGAAGTATGTCTTCTGCCGTCAAATATATATGTATATATCTTGAAAATTTATAAAACTATAGGTTTGTTGATTTGCATTCAAAATTTGACAATTGTTGCGTGCAATTATCGTTAATATGAATGGTATACTTTGATACATTAATTAAATCAGTATTTCTAATAGTTAATCCTTAATCACGCTATTAATCCGGATTAATTAATTTTAATCCTTAATCCGAGAGATTTTTTAAACTTGATTAATCCCGGATTAATTTAATCCCAGAAATAATGACATGAAAATATTAATTCTTAATCCTTAATCCATCAGTAAAATCGATTAATCACCCAGCCCTGTTAAGATCCGACATTCGAGTGGGACTGGAAAGTTTGCCTTCCCTAAGTCCCTAACAATAAGACCCGTTTATTTCACCAAAAACGTAATTTAAGCCTTGTGGATCCTTCATTTCCGTTATGCAATTAGGCTGAAATTATAATAGATTCTCATTCCCGGTGTAGTGGGATGGGTGTACTACCCTCTCAAAGTACTACCGTAGTGTATCTGACCAAGGGTGGGAGTACTA
>JAQFYE010005257.1:0-12182 GCA_034694305.1 Protaphorura glebata | reverse complement strand
TCCCGCTCTGACCATGCCCACTGTTGCGTTGAAATGGGACTAGATATGATTGACGCTATCAAGTAAGCAATTTTTTTTCAATGAATTAAATATTTTCTTGGCAGACCAGGGCATAAAATTACTGTGTTTTATGAGAGTGAATTTTTCTACAACCCTCGACTGGAATAAATTAGTTGGCCCCCAAGTTGTTAACAATTTGATTCGTCGTCGAAGAAACTAACCCAAATTAATTAAAGTTTCCCGTCAGGATTGAGTAAAGGAAATATTCATAGACACTGCACTTTTGGCCGCAAATGAAAGTCGTTTGCATTAGCATGCATATTTGGAATCTTTCGTCTTCTATTTAGTAGTCATTGTGAATAGACAAGACAAATTATTGTTGACACTGGAAAATGTATAATTTTATTGATCTCCGTAGACTCGTCCGAGAAGTCACGAATGTGAATGTAAACATGAGAGTTGGAATTCACAGCGGACGTGTACTGTGTGGAGTACTGGGTCTACGAAAATGGCAATTCGACGTTTGGTCCAATGATGTTACTCTCGCTAATCACATGGAATCCGGAGGGATACCCGGGTAATGAGCTGAGACAGAATTTAATGACATTTCCTCCTCGTTTACCTCTTGTGGCAATTTTCCCCGGCGACCTTGCATAAGGTTTAGGGTTGTTACAGGGTTGGCCACACAAATTACCACAACTACTGTCAGCTCTGGAATCTCGAATAACTGAATTCCATGAGTTCTGCGTCTGTCAGTGCGAGGAGCAATGTTTATAGAGTATATTTCTTACTATAGTATAATACTTACTATTATATAATATTTATAAAACACAGGCAAAGTTTATCAGGCCACCAGCACTGCACTTTAACGAATGTCTTAGTATTCACATAATGCACCGAAAGAAATTCACTGTTAATTGTGTGTCACCAGTTCGTCTAATATTAATGCCAAAGGCAAGGTAAAGTGTGTTGGAAAATAACACAATTGTGTGCGAACGTATTTCCGGTCTCAAATCTAAATTCCGTCAACTGAAAAATGAGAAATCGTATTAGACAATATTGAATAGAAGTTTAGTAGTCGCTGTCATTGCAAAGGAAAGCATTTTAGACGGCGGAAAATATGACAATGTGAAAAAATATTAGTTTTCCCTTTGTAGCCGTACTTTAAGAGCAGTTATTTAGTCTCAACCGAATAAGTTCTCACTTACTTGCCCGGAGTTTTGTACATATCTCCATAATAAGAACAAAAAATCGAAAGTAAGAATTCTAGCAAAACCATTGCGAACCTATTTATCCCTCAACCAGTAACTCGTATAAAGCATTCAATTGATTTCGGTTCTTAGTACGAACTGGTAATACATATACCCAAGTCAAAACATCACTTTCGACGAATTTCAAATCTTATCGGTTTGCTCCTTATTCCACTAGTACCAATTTCTGTATAAGTAATGTATGTACCATCCAACTATTACAGTTTCGACAATACAACCACAATTAATGTAAAACCAGATCGACTCCTAGAGGTAACACCAAGTATCTGGAGTAGAGAGTAGAGATATCACTGATTTGTCCACACAATTTTGTTGCATCACTAGAAATTGTTCAAAATTTCCTATCAAACCCTTCCATCCACATCCTACCGAAATCTCAAAAGCGGGTCGGAGTTGCTAATGACATGGGAGCCAAAAATAATTTCATTTGCTTGTGTAACTTTCGACCTTCCTGTCCCGAACAAGACAAAAAATGACTAAGTCCTTTAGGTTTTATGCCAGTTTGTATGGCATTCCACTAGGATACACGTAATTTGACATTTTTAGAATCTTAGACGATCTCTCTGATGTTTTACTATGAACGGTTGAATAAAGAGAAAATTATATACATGATGACCAGTCTACGGTTCTAATAATGTCAAATGAATCAGTGTTTGACCTTATATTGATTGGATAATTTATTACTGAACAGTATTATGCCAAAATTAAGAGACTTGTCAATGGAAATTAACCAGATCTTAGATTACGTTCATATTATCAGCGTCATTCTTCGTCATTTTTGTCCCCTTTCGTCTATTAATTACTTGAATCCTTCCGACCTGGTATAAAACGTTGGGATTGTGCGATTAGTTGTAGAAATTGCTTGTTATAGTTTAGATTGTATGTTTGACGGGACCACAAAATACAGAGACTGCCGTATTGTGTATTAGGTCCCTTTCTACGCAATACAATTCAATTAGGTAAATCTAGTAGTAAATTCCGAGTCCAATGTGACAGAGAAATTTCTTTCTGGTCCACCCTGTAGCCGTAAGTCGCAACTTGTTTTAATGTAGTGTAATGGTTGATTTCCTCCGGTTTTCCATCGTCGTCTAGACGCGTTCACTTGACGGCTGACACATTGAATTACCTGAAGGGTGACTATGAAGTGGAAGCAGGTCACGGCGGAGAACGGGACCCATTCCTCCGAGATCACAACATTGAGACTTTCTTCATCGTCCGCCCAATGACGGAAAGACCTAAGCCAGAGATTTGTCGCTCAATTAATGGAAGTAAAACGGTGGCCAAAGAACTTCGCCTCATGGGTCACACGTACGTAACCAAAGCTAATTTGGAATTACTGCACCTTCTTCTCTCTCTGTCTTAACCTAATTGTCTCTCACAAACGACCGGTAGTCTTAGTCCCGAAGTTATGTCAAATCGTTAAAATAGCCAGACAAACCTGGCCCACGCGCCACGGTGAAACTTTCAGACATAAACTTTAGACTCAGACACCCAGGAAAAGTTGTGAGGACATGATTTAATTTGTTTAATTAAGAAATGAAAGTTTAATTTCCAGGGTTAGGAAGAAAGAGACGAGTACACATGAAGAAGTCAATGAGTATTTGTCTCGGGCAATAGATGCTCGGAGTGTGGAACGTCTGAGGAGCGAAAATTGCAGAAAATTTCTTCTCACGTTCAAGGATAAAAAAATTGAAGAGAAGGTTCGCAAAATTTAATTTATTGTTGTTCTTTATTTGCAAAGCTCTCGAGAAATGAAATAAGTACACCTTAGTTAGAGGCTGTGCTGGACAATTACCTATTACCGCACGGTAGGATTTTCTTAACATTTTGGACAATTGGTTAGCAATTTCTAACGTCTACCAGTGCTGTATAGCAATTTATACACGAATGAGGAATATAAATGGCGGTCTTAGAATACAGGTGGTCGCTTGTGTAAGTTTAACTGTAAAGTATAGCCTTTCTGGAAGGACCACCCTTCGGAGGATAGAAGTGGTCACATGTCATGGATTGTCCGATTAAGAAGGTATATTCTTAAATTCCGTCTCCATAGAAGTGGTCTGTCTTATTACGGGGTGGTTTCATTAGACAGGTCGACCAGTTAAAGTTGTTTGGGCAAATTTTATGAAGCATGATCATTTCGTATTTTCCTGCAGTTTATGTACAGGAGTTTTAAGTGATCTTACTCGAAGTTGGTTTTTGTGTTTAAATAGAAAAAAACAATTCGACAGTTTCGTTCTAATGTCAGTGACGATTCTAATAAAGTTCTTAATGGGTTATTTCTAATCGGATTTGTAAATAGTTCTGGTACTGATTTGCTTTTAAATTCGAAAGCTAAATTGAGAAAAATTAAACTTAATTTTTAGTACCTGGGAGAACGAGACCCGATGTTCACGACGTACCTGACTATTTCACTCATTATCGACCTCCTTCTAGTGGTCTTTGTCCACCTCGTGTTCCTAGAACCCTCGTAAGTACGATTCTATAATTCGTATAATTCGTATATTCTTTTGCATATACGGGTCGCCATAAATTTAAACGCGAGGCGAATTAAAATTTACATAGACAATTTAAATAATTTAAGATCATACTGTAATTTTATTTTATCTGAGACCATGAATTTACGAAGAAGGTATCTTCCTAGTCAAAGTTAGATTAAGAAACAAGGAAAACTATTTAAATCGTAGCTTATTTAGTAATAATTTGAGGAAGTTTTGTCTGGAACTGAGCAGTATAAAATGGGAAACTCAATAATAAATATATTTTGAATTTTTTCATACTTCCTGACAGCCTTCAAAAGATACTTCTACCTATTATGGCTTACAAAATTAAAATATGGCTAATTAATTATTTTCAGTGTGACTTCCAGTATCTTATTTGGCTCTTTGGTAATTCTCCATGTATGTATTCTCGTGTGTCAACTTCAGTTGACACAGTTGGACCGTTTGTTCGCCCAAGCATTGGCTTCACTAGTCGTCTCCACACAATTCCTTCTAATTGTCCTTGCTCCAATAGTAAGTAAAACCACCTTCCAATTATTTCTAAACTCAAAATAGAAATTATGACGAGGAAAGTATCCAGAATGCGTCACAAGGATTTTGTTTACTCTATTTAATAAATACACACTACAATTAACGATATTATGACAAAATGTATGCCTCAGATCGGTACGCAGCTATTCCTCTTATGAATTGAAAACTGATCAATTCATTTCAGATCTAATCAATAAATTCAAATTGTTGACTGGATTTGGATTGGAGTCACTGTTCGTAGTCTGGAATGAACCAACCTCTTCGTAATATTTTTGCATGTGATTTTTTAGAAACATGATTTCATATCTTAATATAAAGAATGGTGTATAAGAATTGGCCCAAATTATAAAATTTGAGCTTTCAAGAATTAACGAGATACACGTTATGCGGGATTATTTTGTGCGCTGAACATTAATTTTTACTTCTCATGTGATAATAGCAATTATTCAGTTTGAGTGTTACCGTATGGTATTTCCGAGTATTCCGAGATTGGTTTTGAAACGATGTATATTTGAGACAAGAACACCGAATCAAACTATTTCCAAACATAATAATTTAGTTATTTTATAATTAGATTCTTTGTTAATATGATTTTCTAAATTTTAAAATTTTACATGAAATGACGACATAGCTCATGGCGGAGTTTCAATGTTCGGTGGAATCCGTAGTGCATAATGACTCTATGGAGACAGATAATAATTTCACAACGATAGAGCCGTCATCCATAGAAGCCGATTGCAGTGATTTAAGGTTCAATTCAATCGTGAATGAGGCAAGGAAATTTTTAATTCTGTTTAAACATTCAGGTGTCTAATATAATTAAGACAGCATGAAAGCAATGATAATCTGACTCCAAGCCCGAGTATTGGCAAATGTATGTGATTCGCAATTTATTTAAAATATTCAAAATTTTGATCTTTCTATAATAATTTTTGCTTCCTTTATTCCGAATTTTGTCTGACGAAGAATATCCTCCGTTTCATTTAGCGTACTGTATTTATCGAATTAGAGCTCGTGCTTAATCAATGCATGTTTTATCTGAAATGTTAATTTCCCGCATTTAATGATTTAAACGGTCAATCTTGGTATGGAGCCTCTTGTTTGGCGAGGAAGCACTAATCGATATATGCGGTATGCATTCAAATTATTGCTTTCTAGATGCTTTATGGCCACAGATATTTTATAGATTATTTGCATTTTACAATTACTCATAGAGATAAATGCACTTAGTGATCTATAAATTTTTAATTTATAATTCTGCAATTTAACTTAAATTCTACAGACGCGAAGGCTTAAAAGTGAATCTTACAATAAATGAAATTTTCTTAATCGAACGAGTTCAGTTCTATACTCTAAACCCAATTTCCACGACACAAAGTGTAAACTAATCCAAACTCATTTTGTATTATGATTGGCAGTACAAATCCGTGAGTCTGATGCTGATTCTAACGTCTTTCGGCCTGTACCAAATGATGGGTTCATCCTTCAAAATAGCCAACATGTTTACACTACTTTTCTTCAACATTTTATTTACTTTCCTGACACAAGACTACTCCCTGTCCACTTTCAGTCTTCCGTCCCATCAAATCATTTATTACCTCATATTCTTCTTCTCATTGGCCATTCATGCACGTCAAACGGAGGCCACGACGAGACTGGACTTTCTTTGGAAACTCCAAGCGACAGGTTAATTTCCAACTAATTCACCCTTCACCTGTCATTCAAACATCAGAAATTGTCCAGGCTCTATTTTCATGTTTATTTTTTGTCAATTAATAATTTCTCCACCTGGTTAACCTCAAGTCTACAAGGGAACTACTTCTTATGTAAGTTTCGGGTCAGAATAGATTATTCCGTGCTAGACATCGACACATTTACAAAATTTCTAGCAGTAAACCTAAATTTTATTGACCCACATTTTTTGACACTTGAATCTATCAGTTTGGCCTTTGATCCAATCTTGAATTTACATGAAGAGTAGTTTTCCTGTAACACTAGTCAAAACAAACAGAAAATTCCTGAAGCAAGGTTAAAATATTAAAACGTAACTCTGGTGGGTCAATATGTTAATTTTAGACGAGAAAGAAGAGACGGAGCATTTGCAGGCGTACAACCGGAAGTTGCTTGCAAATATTTTACCCCTCCATGTCTGTGACCATTTTCTCGCTTCTGATAAATTGTATGATGTAAGTGTTGATCTTATCAACGATAATTACTAATTGCATAATCAATTACAAAATCAATATTATGGATTGAACAAAACAGGAACTCTATGCGGAGCAGTGCGACAGTGTTTGTGTACTCTTTGCCACTATTCCTAATTTCTGGGACTTTTATGTTGAGTTGGAGGCCAATAATGAAGGCGTAGAATGTTTACGATTATTGAATGAGATTATTGCAGATTTTGATGAAATTCTCGGCGAGGAACAATTCCAGTTCATTGAGAAAATTAAAACAACGGGAGCGACTTACATGGCAGCTTCTGGTGATTACTAGAAACAAATATTTATTTATGAATATTACATGAGTGCACGATGCCAGAGCGCACAATCCTTCAAATTTCGAAACGTTCTTTTTCGGTCGTCAATTTTTCACAATTGTCCGTTTGTTTCAAGTTTCTGAAGAAAACGCTCAACAACTTTTTGGAGGGTATAATTCAAGTTCGATAAAGAAAATTTAATTTCCGGCTCAAAGTTAACCATTTATTCCAAGAAATTTTTTCTAAAAACAGTTAAATCGAATGAACTCGTTAGACTGAATTGAACTAAAAATGTTTATGAAATCCAAACCAAATTATAAGTTTTTACGAGACGAATTAAACTTTAGGACTAATTTTGTAACCAAATCATTTTCTACATATTTGTTGAATTATTTTGTCATCTCACAGCCTTCCCTTTTGAGGGCAGACATGGAAATAAACTTCTGACATGATTTTGTTTAATTTTTCTCCAGGACTGACCAAATCTACCTGTGATATGGTGAACTACAAACATATAACGGCCATGGCAGACTTTTCCCTTCAACTCCTCAAGCAATTGACTCAAATTAATGAGCACTCATTTAATAATTTTAAAATTAGAGTAGGGATGAACATTGGACCAGTGGTAGCCGGTAAGTGAAAGGCACAAAATAATTCACGTTTTTTCGAATGGTCAAACTAATTCTTTCTATATCGGTTCACCTCTAAATTTCGAAAATATTTTTGAATACCAGGCGTTATTGGGGCCAGGAAACCTCAATACGATATCTGGGGCAATGCTGTGAATGTTGCCAGCAGAATGGATTCCACTGGAGTCGTTGATAAAATCCAGGTCAGGTCACATACGAATTATAGAAACCAGCATGTAATTAGCCCAGCTTTGGACTACTCCATACAGGGTGGTTCAAAATAAATTTTAAATGTTCAAAATTATAAATAAGATTATTTGACCTAATAATTTTAAGTAAAAATTTTGCAAAACTCACTTTTCCGGGTTATGGTTGGGTTTCGCTGTACGGATATAGAGAAAAAATTCTGAACCACCCTGTCTTATTTTTTATTGCGCAATTTGTTAAGTCTATTGAATCTTACTTTAATATACAGGTGACTGAGGAATTAGCAGATGTGCTTCGGAAAAAAGGATATTCCCTTTCCTGTAGGGGCACAATCAATGTGAAAGGAAAAGGGGAAATGGTGACCTATTTCCTTGAAGAGTGACAATAAGAATCTCCGGGCACGGTTCCGGACGTATGGAACGTCTTCAAATCGGATTACCAACTTTGTTTTATTTATCGCAAAGATGACGGAGGATATTTTTAAAGGAAATTGAATGGTGGAACACCCAACTGTGTTACATCTTTTACTGAGCTTACAAAACCCATCGTAGTTCAATTCATCCCTGGCTTTCAGTTTTTCTATGAAATGAATGAGAATCGACTAGTATCAGTATCAGAATCAGAAAAAGAAGTCCAAGTCCTTGAGAGTATCCTCCAGCCCAGATTGTAAAAAGGAAAGCCATTTGCCATTTTCAAGAGATTCTCCGTCATTTATCACTTTGACATCGAATCCGAAGGATTTCTGTCAAATTCTCCGTCCGAAACTTGTGTAACCAAACCAGCACTCTGGACATTCCCTACACGGCTATCCCCCACTTACTCAACTATGGGTGTCATGTGTCAGCTAATGAAAATATATTGAAAGGTAAACCGGATATTTTAGTACCCGTGCCCTATTTTCATGTTAAAATCCAACTATTTTGCCAACAGTTCACAAATTCTTCGAATGTTTTTCACTTTTTAGGGCGATGCGTGGAAATCGAGATCGTATTTTCTGTATGGGCTCCAAACTTCAGAAAATCCAATCCTATTTGGGACAGAAAATTTATTACTAGTACCTTTACTACCACTTCGCCTGCAGACTTTCCCAAATTAGTGTTTTATTGTTCAATGTTTAAGTTAGGTACGGAGTGGAGAATTTATTCAAAAGAATATAAATATTAACTAATCCTTTTCTAATTATTTTTAAAATCCAAACTTAATTGTTGTTTTTTTCTTCTGAATGTACTGCGTGCTTGACGTGGAGTGATGTACATATATCATAAAATATCAATGTGTGCTGGAATTTCGAACTGTTCAGATCGAATGGCCGACATCGTACTACATTTGTGACCTGTTCGAGTGATGCTGATTCTGAAATAAAAAATATATTATGTTTTGTATCGAAAACTAAGTGAATGTAGGTTTCGTGAAATCATTGATTTTGGCTCCTTGTTGTGTTTAAACCATTTTGAAATATTTGTCAATATTATATGGGGTCATAAAACGTGTGAGAAGTTCAGGACAACAGAGCTTTGTTGATAACAAAAATTATATTTCAGCCAATACTTGTTTTCTAACGTAGCGTCGGAATACTATGTCAAATTAATTGTCGCCTACAGATGGATGGTCTTTTTGAAACCGTGTGGCTGCTTTTTGAAACGGGCGTACGTTTAAAAGTCCATCGTTTTGACTATAAATCCAGTTCGCAGATTTGACTCGTACATATGTGCAAATGCCGAACACTCACTCCAATTTAAATTCGGTATAATTAATTTTGCCACGACAAAAGGATTTTCGTTTCAAAGATTCAGATTTGTACAGCATTGCGGTTCCGGGTCTTTCAATTTTATCTGGTTGGGCGTTCATTCAATCCACTTTTCATCAAATCACTACAAAATCAAATGAAAGGTTCTTTGAAATATTGAAGTGTATACGCAGAGACTTCAAAGTATCAATTTATCAAATTGAAGCCCAACAGAAACCGCAAATGAGAATGAAATAATCCTCAAATGTAAGGATTAGGGGCGAAGCAGGCTCATCTGTTACATCAAATAAAATTGAGAGCTATTTGTAACCCGGGTCGGCAAGTTGAAGGAGGCCGACAGTCGATTTTGCAAGGAACTTGTATATTTTGGCAAATGAACATAAGGAATATACTTGCCGGCAATAAGACTGCTTAGCAGAACAAATCGTGAGTCGACTCTACTTTTAGAATTTCTCACTGATTGAATTTTTACAATAGCAGTGTTTCAAATACTGACATTATTCATGTTTACTAAACAAAAGTGCACCTTCCTAGAGAACCTTGAAGCCCGATATATTTAAAAATATTGTGCCCTAAATAAAAAATAATCAATACAGGTTTCTCGGAGTCTGTTGATATGTTTTTAGAAATATTGTTCTTACTCATAAGTGAGTGAAATAATAAAATGGTGGTTATACCCGAGTATTATATAAAAATTATGATCCCTGATTTCTAATGCGCAATGGATAATCGATGTTAAAAATAAAAGCAAAGTACAACCATACGCTGGAAAATTTCTTAATCTCACTACCTCTATATAAAGTTCTCATTTTAGCACAGTCTAATTATTTCTTCGGAAACATTTTGAAATAGATTTAATTACTCTATTGTGCAAATAAAATAAATTCAATATGAAATTCCAAGGTGTATTTCGATGCAATTGAATCGTTTGTTCAACTGAATTAATCAAATAAAGAATCAGATACATCAAATAAACTCGTATTACTATTTGTAATCTTGACTGAAACTAACAAGTAGTAATTGACTTTATAATTAAAAATAGAAGTCTGACTCAACTCTCTCGGTAATTGTCGGTAACAAAATTATTCTAGCGGAGAAAAATCCCTACGGGCGAGTTTCTGTCGCCTGCCCTGTTACCCTGCGACCCGAAGGTCTTTATTTCATTCTGTAGTAGTATTGGATTTCCCCTAAGCTCTCCATAAAAATAACATTTCACTTACGCGTATTGAAATATATTTCAACGAGGTCACTTGATAGGGTCAAAGGTCAGCTCATGACATATTCCCTTTAAGCTGTATTCATCCAACGCAAGTTTAGAAATGGGAATTACATTAAAATTTATTTGATTGCTTTGGCGTCCAATTAGATTCTAAATTTGTCATATATTTTGTTTAACCTCCTGTAAGGTGTTGGACCGCGACCATAATAGGGTCGGACCGGAGTGGTCGAAATAGGGATTCTAGGAATAATGAAAATTTGTAGACTCATCCTGAATAGGTAGAATATTCGCCGTAAGCATTTTTTACAACTTCTCGTTTTGGACACTATAACTTCTGTTGGCATGGTCGGACTGGGATAAATTTGGCATAGTCGGATTCCTCGTAAAATTCTGGTAGTTCAATCCATCGACACAGTTCCAAATTTTTGAATTTTCCGATTTCAAAAAAAAAAAAAAACGTTTTCCATCGAATTGAAGAGACAACTTGAAATGGAACGTCCCTGGTTTCACACGTGAATCCATCTCCTTTCACTTTATTTGAGCAAAGAATCAAAGTTAAATTCTAACAAATCCAATCACAATCAACAAGCTTAGTTAACAGAACAAACACACTGTAAAAATTGTTCGCGTTTTTTTCAACTCACTATTGTCTGCCTACTTCGTAAAGAATACCCGTGTGCCCTGTCCGTATTAAATATTCTTTCGTCGAACAGATTTGTGATCACAAAGAGCTTAATTGTTCGTAGCAACTCATATCGATTCGTATTAGGAATTTTAATAACAGCTTAGAGTTCTTCCTGCTCCTCACTATACTCAATCATCTTTCAATTTTAATCCTTTGTTCACTTCTCTTCTTAGGTTATCGCACGCAGAACATGATCCGGGACTCGGGAGTTATACTTCACAATACTAATCTTTGCGTCTTGCCCAGGGTGGTTATTTTGGCTACATGCTGTTCGTACCTGTCCTCTAAATTATGATTAATTTTTGACTACGAATTAATTTTAATAGGGCTTGTACTACATAGTCTTATTTTGTAAATCCAAACAAAGTAAGACAAACATTGTCAGAAGCTACATTTTACAGTGCCGCGAAGAGTCATTGTGTGACAATTCTTATGAACCGCCATGTAGATATACTAAAAGGTATCTTTTGCTGGTTTTGGTAAAGCAGTCTGACAAACCTAATTTGTTTTGCACGTTTCAGCTTAATTTTGTCAGGGATTAGAGCAGCATTATTTTTGACTCTTTAATCGTGAACAAGAGGAACAAAAGGGACTTGTGTACATATTACATCTTATAGCTGAAAATTCACATGCACGAATATAATATCATCTGTCTAGTACCACTTGAACACAGGCGCCACCTATTATGCGCGTACACATTTCCAGCCAGGTACGATGAACAAACAAACAGCTACAATTAAATAGCAGGATATCAAATCAGGTAATCCCTCGGAGTAAAGAGTTAATCGGCCCTCTCTACATGGAGAGGGCATTCGGTCGCCCCTAGTAACGTGCACAAGTGCAGCCTACCCTCGTCGGCAATTCTCAATAATTCCGATTCCATTCAAAACTTTAAAAATTAAAATAGTGGATGAAA
>JAQFYE010005256.1:0-12183 GCA_034694305.1 Protaphorura glebata | reverse complement strand
GAATACCGAATATTCGGTATTCGGTATTATTCGGCCGAATATTCGGTCAACCGAATATTCGGTCCATCCCTAGAAGGTTCCAAGAAATTGCATATGAACTTTATAATAAGTTGTGCGTGGTACGGATCCTAATAATATGTAGATTCGTGTCCCGCAGCAACTGTCGTTTGCGAGTCATTGCTGTAGGACTTTGTTCTTAAAGAAGAAAGTTTTTCAACACTCCTCACCTTGAGTTGTAAGTTTTCTTCGCCCAAATCCAACGTATCTTGGCCAAATCCGTTAGCAGAATTTGCAATTTCTTTCAAAGAACTTGTTTCACCTCGCCAGACTCGTATGAGCTGCAGACATTAAAATTATGCGAAGTGTGAATTTCAAACTTTTTTTTCACCATCATAGTTCATACAATCTTAAATAAAAGTTCAATGTTTTCGTTCTATTTTTAATTAAAAAATATATCTTATCGGAATAAGAATTTTGATCAACTGACTTTGCTTCCAATGACCAGTCCTATTGTGGTTGTGGTGCTCAATTGTGTTCTAGCGAATGCGAGTACATATTTCATGTCAGGACCGGCTTTTGGAACGATCAAAAGGCTGAAAAATGGGCGAAACATTAATTAAAAAACTATCAATTTTTTTGAATTTTTGGAATTTTCCTTACTGTAATGAGACCATCACAACATTTACTAATGCGATATTGTAAATAGAGTAAGAGATGAATTGGGCGTCGGGGTTTTCACGGATCTTCCAACAAATCCACACACCATATGCTAAGAAAATGACTTCTCCTATGGCGAGAGCGTGATCCCACCTATTTACATAGAATAATTTAGTCATAAACTATTCAACAATATTACAACAAACAATATTAGAGAATTTGAATCTATAAAAATATACCAATTATAAACACATTGATAAAATCTTTTATCGTCCATCGTCTTCATCATTTCCAAATCTGGAGGATCACTTATTGTCCAAGCGAACAGGTACAGTAACATTATCACCATGATTGGACTCATCCAATGTAACAAATGCTTCTCTGTCAACTTTATTTTATGCGCTGATTTAACTCGAAATGTCAGGTACACTCTGAAATTGAAGAATATTGATTTTCAAACTAAATTCCTTAAATTTGTTACTATTGTATTCACTTTCAATATTTTAAACTTACCGACAGAGCTGAAATCACAGTTAGAGAATCTTCATTATTTGATTACAGGGTTGCAAGCTCGAAATAAATAATCGAAAGAATTAGATATTACGGAGTACGCATTCAGTGAGATTCTAATTATTTTTAAACACTTTTCTGAAACAGGCTGATTTCAGCTGATGAAACTGATTTTAATTCTTACGTCAAAGTAACTACACAGTTCTACACCTGCACAGGGTGGTACATAACCGTTTATTCCAGGTCAATGGGTTTCAGAAAATAATGAAATATACATTTTTCAGAGACTTAATTTGGAACGAATAGAGTTATTCATGCATTCATCACATGATAAGACTAATGTCTCAATGAATTACAGATAAAAGTCTCCACAAAATGTATATTTTACTTTTTGGCACGCTTGTTGTAATGAGAATAAATTATTGTCCACCCTGTAGTACTCTCCGAAAATGTAACAAGACTACGCGCACTAGAATTTTAGGGACATGAGTTCTAACTTCGACCACGAATCTCTTGAACATAGTTCTACATTCCAAGAACTGTTTTGGCTTTTTGAAATTTATCGACCCGGCTGTTGTTTTGACTTTCTACGTGCACGGCAAAACTTTCTCTTTGAAATTCCAGTTAGAGAAGGAGGCGGCCATATTATTATGAGTACCAGGTTGTTTTCAAGAGTACGTTAGTGTATAAATTTCGTTTGAAAAAACTTCAGATAAACAGAAACAGACAAACAAACCTTCAAAGCAAGTGCAGTGTATGTGATACAGAAGCCCAAATGTCTTGTCCATTTTACGGCTATGCAAGATGCTATCGTAAGGACGGGGTACAGAGCAATCATCTAAAAGTTAAAAGTTCATAATCAACTGCAAAAGTTTACCTCTTTAATTAAAATTAAGTGTCACCTACCTCACTGTACATGATTATACAACCGGACAACATGATACACATGAATATAGGGGACGAAGTTTTAAAAACTGAGATTCTTCTGTACTTGCACACGACGACTATAAAACCAACGGCAGACAGTGTGCAAAGGACTGATACGCAGAGAAGGGCAAGTCTGCACAGAGAAAACAAAAATATTATTACAAGAACTGGAATAAAGTTCAGACATGCACGGTCGAATTATTTCAAATGTGTTACACAATAGTATCGGGCACGACATTGCTCGGTGAAATTTAAGAATAACCCTTGCCTTCGCGTAGTACATTTTAAAAATCCAGAGTTCAGTTTGTCCGGTTTGTTTAGACTCGGATGGAATCCCATCCGTATGCTTTTCCAGAAAGTTTTCAGAAAATACTTAATTGCATTTTCGCCGAAAGGCTAGAGTTTCGACACCGTAACTCTCTAAAGTGGCGTCTGACCAATTCAAAATATTACCGATAAACGGAATTTAACTTTCGACATCCCCTCTATCGAAATTTTAGAAAGTGCATAATAGTCAAAAACTTTCCTCCCTCTGGCAAAATTGATATCTTATAATAGGCTCAGAGATCAGAAGACTTGTCGTAATAGGATTTGTCAATTTGTCACTTTCTGGATCAGAATGGCTCCAATGACTTGTCGAATGCCAATTTTCAGTATCTTTCTGACTGTTTTACGTTAAAATTGAAAGAACTAAATCGTGTATAAATTGTTTGTTATTCTTCGCACCTTAAGGTTGAGTTCATGTTAGCCATGCAGGTATGCTTATCATTGCAATCTGGGCAACCCATAGGACAAGGCTTACAGGATACAATATCCAGAAAAGATTCTCCTTCAGTTTCATTTCCTCTCCAACTTGTGCACCAGTTTGCTATATCAGTTTCATATGTCAAATTATATTTCACTAATTATTTATGCAAATAATATAGTTCCAATATTATTTACATACACTCTGCATCCAATCCTTGAACTGTATTATTCCATTCTTTGTACAAAGCGAAGTAAGCATGATTACAGTTGCATACATAATTCCCTTTCAACCAACCAGTTTGTAAACCCTGTTTTATGACTTCACACTGCAAACAAAGTTACTCGTGAGTGTGACCCAAGTGATCAATCCACCATTGAGATTGAATAGAATTAATTAATCAATTTTCTGGAATTACCGTCGTCGTTAGTCTGTCACATTTGTGAGTTTCACGGAAAACATGAAGTGGATTTGTATTAAAATCATCTCTTTTGGTTCTACTTAGAGTAAAATCACATTGATCAATCGGAAATTTTGTGAGGTCGACATTGAAGCTCAGTAGACCATAAGCTCTTGCGCTTGAACTGCAATTCAAGATCATATTTATTATTAGTCATACATTAAATACCACCATACATTGATAATCAGAACGCCATAATCGTGCTGTAGCATTTAAGAAGACAATAATTGATGAATGTTCGACAGGTTGTAAGGTAAGCCGTGTCCGTTTTATAAACGGTAAGGCCAGATTTCTTTAACAAGTTGGACAAAGCTTCCCTGTAAATAAGCCTATATTTGAGATCATCCAGGGAAAATTCTGCCAACATTTTAAAAACATAATATCCAGTACATCCATCTCTCTGAACTCCGTCAAGGATTAGTTATTTTGGAAGTATTTAATGAACTTTTGACTTTATTGTCCCTGGATGCGGACATTCTACATTTGACCGGAAGGACATATTTCAATTTGGGTGGACACCTGTCACTTATGTACACACGAATTTACTCCTCGGTGGGCGACGTTTCTGACCAGGTCGGTTTTCATTATATTTTTGATTAATTCGTTGAAGGTATATTTACATATATGCTAGTCAGGCAAATCTGACCGAATTATATTCCATATTTAGTGTCGCTTTATCGCTTTCGGAACAAAAATTTGAAGCTTCTTAATAATTTGAGTTCATTTCAATCAATACTAGAGTCAAATTTACCTTGAGGCCGTCACGGGTTGTTTACCCAGAAGAAATGGAACGGAATAAGACACGAGCCATTTGCCATGCAAGGTCTTGTTTGCCAAATGTGCCTCATCGTCGCCTTGAAGGATATGCTCGTCGCATTGAAAATAAGGCCATGTCCAATAACCTTTGACACTCTGTGCGAACTCACTCTGGTTGCTCGGTTGCTGATCGAGAACAAATTTGCGATTGTCCAGAGGAATCGGGGTTGGACTGTTGTTAGGACCTTCGTTGGGGTTAAAGTACCACGGATAATCATTCATTTGGGCAGTTGTCTTAACTTTTCTCAAACGAGGTTTGTCCCTGGACTCTTTAAAATGTAAATTGTGGAGCAGAGGAGCATTGCGTGATTGAGGTGGGGAATCTTCAACAAATTGTATATTTTCCAATTGAGTCTCAGCAATCAAACTGTTGAATGTCCCGTTTAGCTCGTGCTCATCTGTCAAGGGTTATAATTAAAGACAAAAATGTAATGCGTCATTCAGGAAACCGTCATTAATGTAGAAATAAATTGTTAGCATTCTAACGAGCAGTTAGCATCCAACTTGGATACGTACATATATGTATCTCTATCGAATAATCCCATAACTGAATTTTCTCATCATTACTCGACACTATAGGCTTCAAAATTATTATATGGTATTATATGTATTAAGGAGTATTTTCCGGTACAATCTGTCCGTTAAAATAATATTCACGTCCCGTCAGAGCTGTCTTAAGAAAGTTATCTATAAAGAAAGAGTGGACAAAATTGTCGCTTTACGTTTCAACTTTTAAGTAAGTATTGAGTTTTATGAGATTAAAACACTGAATAGTTTAGTCATCCGGGTAATTGATATATTAAAGTTTTGAATCAATATACTTGTATTGCACGGCCAGCACAGGATGGCACATATATTTTCACACTGCTTTCAACCCATGAAGGTTTTCAGAGAGAGCTTACATTTTGTAGAGAAAATGCAAAATCTACAGAGCAATTTGATTACGCGAATCGCGGGGCTCAAAATGTAATATAATGTAATGTAATGTGTTTAGCCATCATAAATGGTCCAAATGTTTTGAATCACCCTGTATAAAATTTGTAATCCTTCTCACCTAATGGAACCAGAACGGCTGATTTTGCTTTCTCTCTTGATAATTGGAGAAAGTAAGCGATCAGATCCGCCTTTCCTTTTGGAACTTGGAATAGATGAGTACCGATATGGACTTCCGGGAACATTTTGTACATTTTGGACGGGGTATTACACAACGTTCCGGTATTCCCTCTCGAAATGTTGTCAATCTCCTTGAGTGCATCATTTATAACTCGCTTTGTCTCCTGTATAGAATTTTGTGTATCATTTACATTTAAATTTCCTCCAAAGTTTTGGAATGCAAAGCACAAGCTGAAAACTTTATCGGATACGAGAGGAAAACTTATACGTGCAGAGTGTGCTTAGGGACTTGAGGAGAATTTTAAAAGTTCCAGTGGTGTGTGGTCCCTTCTTGATGTCAATTTTGATCTGGGGGTGCTTGCGATAAAAGATGTATCACAACATGTTCCGAAATATTCGACTTGTGCGACATAGGAGTGTTTTAAAGTAATAGTCGGTATCAGAATCGAAATACTGATTGCTGATCAATCGAAATATCATACTCGTAAAAAAAATAACGCAAATAATGTAATGCTGGGTGAGTACCCGTGAGAAGTAAGAATTCACCCGCTATTGTGCAATTATCTTAATAGTACTCAGTGGATCGACTTCAAATGCCCACGAAAAGCGGCTTATTCGCAAACCCCACATTTTTTCTAAAATTCATCGAAAACCATCCGAGAGGCTTATAAAATAAAACTGCATAACTGATAAGCTTTAACTGTAAAATCTGCTGGAAATGGAATTATTTAAGATGGAACATTACGGGTTTATGAATCACATGCGTTTTGTATTCATTTGGAACAATTTTATCCGACCTGGATTTGTGTCTGAACCTTGATTTGCTTGGTCCATTAAGTGAACGCGAAATTGCTTTCCTAGACATCGCTAGGTTATGTTCAAGAGAATTGGAACAGAAGTTTCACTTTCACGATAGGCAATTCTAATCAAAATTAAATTTAAATCCTTAGCAGGTTGAAATAAACATTCATCTTTCCAAGAAGAGTGTGCGTCTAGAATGTATTTGCCAATACTCGGTCGAGGTCAAAATCGTAAGGAAAGAAGGATCATATTGCCTCCCACGCGGCTCAAAAGGGAAAGTTACGTGACAATAATACATACTTCTGAAACAGCTCTGTCTTGAATGGCAATTCCTTCACTTGAGTACAGAAACACAAACCTCTCAAAATTCAGAATTCGTATGAATCCAGTATCTGTTTCTCACACAAAGATTTGGCAAAATTTGCACTGACTGACTCAACTGTGAACCTGAACGTGTGAAGCGAGCTTGACCAACGCATTTGGTTACTATTAACATTTTAACTTGTAGTTCTGGCATACGTAAAGCTATAAATTGCAAACGATACCACTAAAAAATTAAAGCACAAACCTCTCTGGCTTTCACCTCTTTCTGAGCCTTTTCTCGGAGTTGTTTATCGTACATTTCGTAAAAGTCTTTGCCAGTCTAGAAATAAAACATAGGGTTAAATAAATCAACAAAGCAAGCAAAACAAAAAATAAATTGAGCTTGTAGTTTTCATGATCTTCAGCCTGCAACATCAACAATATTTTATTCAATTGAACTTCTCGCTCCTCATGTATACGTAAGTCTCTGAACTGTCGCTGTAAAGTATGACCGACATCTTAGCACTTTTAAGCGGTTTATTTCCTATGCTACATTTTATAATTTTCTTAAGCCATCTGCAATAATAGACCTCGAAGACGGTTCTTTCCTCGGAGGCTAGGGAGTAGCAAAAATATAACTTCTGTAATTGTGAGCTCCGTGTTAAAATTAAAAGTTTCACAAATTTTTCCCCATAGAGCTGCTTTCATTAAGGTGTAGTGAAGGGTTCAGTTTCCAAACATTCAAAATGATATGACAACTTTGGAATTTAATGAGCCCAGTTTAATTAAAAGTGCGACAATATCATATTTAACGGGCGTTGGTTTTATGAAACTTATCTTATCAGAACTGAAATTAGTCCTGTGTCAGTTTTACATTTGATGTGGACTCGGTCTGGTTTAATGCATCATGCGACATCAAATCTTAAATTAGTCATGTGACAATTTGAGGGCTTCAGCTTGGTTTAATCAGTCTTACTATGACATCAAAATTTAAAGGCCTAGTGATTTCAAACCTTATTGACTGATGAGGTTTCTTCCCCGGGCTGTTCTCCTTGACTACGATCGTCGTTTTGTTTCCTCGGTGGTCCGGAGATGAATTGTGAGCATTTGAAATGAAAGTTTCCATCTGTGTGCCTCTGCCGTTGCTGTGGTTCCTCTGGGTCGTCCGACTGGGAGAATACATAAGGGGTAATCGATGATGAATGGAGAAGAAGAAATGTCATGAAGAGTGTCACAACTTTCAGACAATGTGAATGAGCCCTAACACTGGTCCCACATTTCATCATTTTCATCATTCGAATTTTACAGCAAGGATGTCCCTGGAATTCTTTACAAACACAAGACGACACTGTGATGTTGAAGGACAGTTTGTTGCCTCTTTCAATTTAGCCCTTTTCCTTTCTACTAGACATTTCATCAAAACCTCGAACTCGAGTAACTTTCACATTCAGCCAGGCCTAGCTGAAACTGCAAACCTTTCTGTAGATTGAGGACAGAGTGTGTAATGTAATCAAAGGTCTTTCTCCAGGCTTCTATGGCCATGGCCAGGTTGACTTGTCCCATCTGCTGCATACCTCATTTCACACGCTCAACTGTTGATGTTCGAATAATTTGGCTGGAAGGCAGTGAAGCGAGTCCAGAGCACATGTACGAATTAGTGTTTCTCGGTAAAAGTGGCTGGCTGGAGAAAGCGCTGATGTGACAGAGTTTCTCGCCTTTGAAATTATTCCAGTCAGAATATGTACAAACCTCGCGTCATGACACGGTTTAATGTACACGATCGCGTCATGACACGGTCTTTAGATGATCCTCCAGTCTTTCACCTTCACTCTTACCATCTGTTCAGAACAAAAGCAAAATAAACCCGTCATTAAACTTTCCGTCACCTGTCTCAGAGAATTTCGCCCAAAACTGTATCATAAACCAAAAGTAAAGGCATTATTGAATTTCAGAGTGAAAACTTATGTAAGTCCATTTTGTCACTTGTCTCAAGGAATTTCTCTCATGGCGGTTAAGACGAGTTTAAACCAAAATGTGATTTTCTTAGGGAAACTTTTCATAATCCACCTATACAAACTTATAATTTAAAAACTTACATGTTTACAGAATTTTAGTTATTCAGCACGTTTAAAAGACTTTGATTGATCGGTTTCTGGCATACAAGCACTTACGAGGCAGAATACAAAAAAGCGTTCAACCAAACTTATTTTTGATAATCGAAGCAATTCCGGTGCATTTATTACTTCGATAGAGGGAATACGTGTTTTAGATTTCAATTATTGTACGTCTTGAAGTAAATATTGCTTGACCTGAATAGAAGTGAATTACCAAAATTTCACCTGCTTCCTTACACTATCCTTGAAATGACACAGGAGGTGAGCTGTCAGTTTGGATGAAGTGAAAATTTCCTTTTCACTCGATTGAACTAACGTAATTATAAATTAATGAGTTGATCCGCTATGCGATATACGAAAAGGCAAATAAGGTATGCACTGTACCTGTATAAAAAACACGAGAAATTTTGTTTGGGTTCAAAGGACACACACACACACACCGTGGGCGAAAATGATTAATATAAACTAGATTGGGGACAGTAACAATAGCGCTGGAGAGGTATTGATTTCGATTTTCGATATCATACAAGGGACATCCGGGTGAACTCATTCATGCTATGACATGCCTTAAGTCATACATATATCGTATGGTGTGGTGCAGAAAATAATAATAACTACAAATTCTGAGAAGCATCGTTGAGTGGGCAGGATAATCAATACGAAATTATGGAAGTGAAAGAGAGTGCTAATGGTGAGCTGTATACATAAGCCTAGGTTTTAGCACAAAATAATTACTCGGTAATGAGAGGAAATACTACACTGCAGGCCTCGAGTGTATAGTTTGTGTATTTGTGGAAATAAATTGATAGCTATTTGTTTGTACAGGATTTTCTACCAAGGAAGTCGATCAGGGACGACGGTTCACGTTCATCAGAATTGTATGTATCTAACCACAATGTGGGCGAAGCAGTAATACAAGCGCAGGGTTGAGAATAAAAACATTAGTTCTCCGCAATCAAACTCCTGGGGTAACCGGAAAATTAATCATGTAATCGAATTTTTAGTTAGCTATTACGTATAGAGATAATTCCGTTTTTCAAAATTTAAAGCATTTGCAAATCGGATCAGTAGTCTTCAAGTATTTGTACCCTAAAGAAAAAAGATTGAAGAATATGTAGTTGTAGAAAAATCATGATTTTTCTACAATAATACAATTATAAAATTACTACAATGAAATAAAATTGCAGAAGAACTGAACGGATTTCATTAAATCTGAACCAGAAACATTAGTTCGCCTGAAAATATAACAATGGGATTAATTTATGCCCGTGTCAACGAGCCGACTAACTGAATGAAACCGCAAAGAGCAGAACCGAGCTCGAAACCATCCTTCCTCGTACTACAATTTATATCATGTCACCAGGAACTCAGTACAGTTCTACAGACGCTCGTTCGGTACATATAGAAGGGAAGTCTATCGCGATCGTCATTTGGTTTTGTTGGTGTTTTGAAATAAATGGGAGAGAATCAAGTGCCAACCTAAGGTAATACCCACAAGAAGCAAGAAACTTCCCCGGTGAAAGCCTTCCCCAAAATTTCCATCCATGTGGAAGTTTCGGGTTTAGTAAGGTAGCGTTATTCCCAGAGCTGGCTCCTGAGATACGGTATCGACTTTATCTGTTCATGACTGCAAGGACTTCAGAATTCTTACCCTCTGCATCTGCTACATTTCTGATAACCACAGACAAAACATTAATTTCTCGTTGTAGTTGAACTGGTACATTATTTAGAAGACACAGATATTAAGTTCTAAATAGAAATGAACAGGGATTTTGATCCTTTGATTTTGATTTCCTTCTAAATGCTTCTGCTCCAATTTTCAAGGAAAATGATAGATGAAAACTAATTCAAATCATTCTATTCTGTAGGACTTCTTTGAACATTAATGCAAAATCACTTGAACAAATATTATAAGTACTACATAGTATTCATAATCCATGTAGGCACTTGACTGTGCATAACCAGAAACTTGCTAGTTGCAATCCGACCTTTAAAAACAATCAATTCCACTGAATTGACTTCAGCACGAGTGGTTTTGCCGTATAACAGATTTAAGTTCGTTTTATTCCCAAAGTGCTCTACTAATCTAGAGTAGAACAACAAATCGAGGACCTCATAAATTGGGTATTAAAAACAACCGGAGGCAATAATTCCCACTAAGACCCAAATTAATTTCTCTTTCCAATTGCAGGAACAGTTTGAAGAGATAATTCTCACTAATCTCAAACTTTTCGAGTGTGAACTTTGACTTTTGACTTCGCAGCGAGTACTTTCTTTCTACCTGGATTTGAGGAGAGGAGATATACCATAGTTTGTCTTACACAAGGGTAGATTATGGAAAATTTGGTATAGTCAGTCTGAGTAGTCTTTAGAAGTTTGAAATTCCATAACGCCTAAGCTTCGTCGGCGTCTATCCGAATTGTGCAGTACATATGGTAGTTTCGAAAATATTCCAGAAAACTAATAAAATTATTTCAAATGAGTGTTCAAATGAGCTCGAATATGTTCCGAACCAACGAACAGTGGTACATGGACCAGTTATCTGAGATAATCGAACGAAACAGTACAAAACTCCCGATTTAGATGCTGACTCATGCTGAATTATTTTTCCGGACGGTAAAATGAAGCAGAACATGTTCATTAAGCCTCGGCTGTATTATTAGCGGCTGCCTTTAATTAACAGGAGAGGCAGTTGTGTCCATTCTATTCATGATCACTCCCGGTTCGATATGGCACCCGTTCGTGCAGACTTGGCATGGATTTCTGTATTTCAGCTGCTACAAGCAATTTCCCTTATAATTAGTTATTATATCACAATGAATCCGCCATTAACAACCACGGTAGCAGACAGTTCTTCTGTTGCATAAATCCTTTGACCAAACTCAGGCTCAGACTCACTTTAGTAAAGCTGTCAAGGTATGTTTATTTGCCAAAACCTTCCCACCGCCACTAATTAGTGAGTTTAAAAATTTATGGGAAGTGTTTAACAAAAATATAGCTCCACTTTGGAAAACAAGTAGCTGTCCTTCCCATCCATGTTAGTGTAGAAACGGTGGGCACTGTAGTGAGCTCTCGAATCTCTGAGAGCTTAAGTTTTGCAAAACTAAACTATTGGTTGCGTCTACTGAATAGAAAATTTAATGCGTTTATTACCACACCTAATGACGAGGCGGTCACGAAAAAGCACAGAATAATTTGTTCATTTTTTGGCGCGATTATTAAAATTGATGTTAGAGTTAAGTCAGATTTTCTTGAGCACTTATTATATGGGCGTAAAATGAAAATAATTCTATCTAACGATTTTGGATAAATCTTCGAAAAGCTCAGGTTGTCACAATTTTTTATTACAATAATTTTAAGTTGATACAATAATTGCTCACAAAATTCTAGCTTGACTGTAACATAAATTCTTCTAACCGTGTCAAAAAACGAAAAAAAAACAATCCTTCCACGTTTTCGTGAACTCCTTGTAAATGAACACTTGATCCGAAACTCATACAATTCGTTGTATGATCATCCAAAACCAGGAGTTTGCAAATTAGGATGTTATGTAAATATTAGGATCAGCGACAGCAAGAATGACAGAACTGACATTGCATATTAATAAGTATTGCATTTAAGCTTTTGAGTACTTTTTCGCTAATCCCTCTTTCCTTTCCTTCTTTATTAAGTCGTGCGACGTAATATACGGAGTAAATGACTTATTGCGGATGCCCAGTCCGTCTGTCCGTCTGTCC
>JAQFYE010005255.1:0-12183 GCA_034694305.1 Protaphorura glebata | reverse complement strand
ACATTGGAATTGGAATTAGGGAGTATTTGAATACAAATACGAACAATATTTGTTTAGTTTTTAAAATTCCGTATTAGGAGTCAGACTGCTCTTGGGTTCAAAACATCAAATACACGATGTTGAACAGATCAAAGAAAGCTTACAGTGGTGGTGAAAGTGCGACAGTGAAAAGTGTAAAGAAAGTCGGGTCTGGAACATCACCCAATTTTCCCACGGACTCCGACATGAACAATAATGATTCAATTGACCCACAATTTATTATTCCGGTAGGAAAATAAAATCACAATGTTGCATCATTTTTTTTTAACTTTTCATTTGACTGGATTTTTCTCTCTTCTACTAAACATAAAGGAATTCGACCTAATCGCCTAGGTCGACTTCCTTTTGCTAATATCATTTCCCATCAAAATTTCTACCCATCGCTCCGAACGTTAGTGGCTGAAATATTCCACATTAACATTCCCTTAAAATGTATATATCAGTTTTCTTATATCCAGAGAATTTTTCACAAGACAACGCGCACAAAAAATAGATTCCGAGTACAATGTTTCTGCTTGGAACGATGAATCGGGATTTGCGATAGAATTTTGCATTTGTTGTTTTGAAATTTTGAGTAAATTGAGTTAACACATATCTGAAATTGTGATATTTTCTGTTTATTTTCACAGGGAGACTACATTTGGATTGAGCCAGTGACGGCCCGAGAGTTCGATGTCGCCATCGGAGCAAAAGTGGCTTCAGCGGAAGGAAGACGTATCCAAGTCCGGGATGATGATGGAAAGGTAAACAAAAATTGTGCTAAGTATTTTAGAAAATCATAATACGATGTGATTGACAATGCTCGTAAATTGCATAAGTATTTTCAGAGAGAGACAGTTAATTAAGACTACCAGGTGTAATAAGCGGTATCGGTTACAATTCTTTTAGTTTATGTACTACAACGACCAATTATAAAAATTCTGATAATTCCGGTATACCATTTACTATTAAAGTTGACTTTCAAATTTTTGACCTAGAACTTGTTAAGAAAATGTATAAAAGAGTTCAGTGGTGCATACTAATCGGTTGAATAAGTTTAACTTAGTCGAAATAGCCACACATTAGCCGAACTTTTTTTTCAACTTTTAAGGGATGAAATTTTCAACTAAGAATTTTGTCCTCTAATTAATTAAGGTTAAATGTGCGTATATGCTTCTGTATTTCAACTGGAAAGGCTTGAATAAATTAAATAAATTTTCAAAAGCTCAACTTATAATTTTGAGATAAACAATCGAAATACATTTGTCCCGCTTCAAATCGTGGACAAGTTCATTTTTAACCGCTTCCTTAAGGCTTGAACCCGGACGTAAGTCATTTGGCGCAATATTTTTCTGGAATCTGGTTAGCCAGAACTATCACCGAAATTCAAAGCGTAGAAAAATTTGACATATCAGATCTACTTTAATTGCCGTTTAGGTAAATAATTAAAAATTGAAAGTTATTCGGAATCAATATTAATCAATCTATTTTGAACATATTTTAATTAATACCAGATACAAACAGGCCACAGTATATTTAGAATCACCGAAAATTAATTCATTACAGGTGCGCAAATTTTAGTTGTAAGACGAATTGTAAGAATATGAATTTTATATTTTTAAAAGGAATCATGGCTTACTCCAGAACGGAGGATCAAGGCCATGCACCCGACGTCTATTCAAGGAGTGGAGGACATGATTTCATTAGGAGATTTACACGAAGCTGGCATTCTTCGGAATCTTCTCATTCGCTACAATGAAAATCTTATTTACGTAAGTCAATTTAATGCAATTAAGCAATTAAAGAAATGGTTCACAGAAGTTACTACTACTTAGGGAGGGGTGCATGGAATATTCGCTTCGGCAAAACTTGATATTCGATATTTGACCTCAGACATTTTAACCTCTCACGAGGATGCTACCCAAGTAAATAAATAAATAAATAAATAGACGAAATATTCAACTGAATGTCGAATATTCAGTTTACGAAATCCTTTTCTAGGTTGGCCATGACATTTTGGTCGTACAATAGTCCAACGTACACCTGGACAGGTCTGTCAGAAATTAAAGGATTTAGAGCCATGGATTGGTTTGGCCAAATAATACTGTCACCGATTAAGAACCGAATATTCGGGAAAATCTTACTAGTACACTACGAATGAAGGGTCGAACGAATATTGTACGATATGTATGTCCTTCCTTGGCGGTGCCTTTTTACTCAGTTCAACGTTGAGCCCTCGTTGTCAAAAATAATCCGAAAACTCAAATTGAAATAACAGTTTTCTGGTTGCGTGACGCGATTGAAGAATTGGTTGTGACGAGACTCAACGCGCCTATCCTATCCTATTATTTTCTGGCCCCATGCTGCTAAACTATAACGAGGTGACCTTTGCACAATAACCTGTACCTGAAATGTAAGGCAATCAATGAGGATAACAACGTGTGCTGTACTAGTAAACATATGCAAAATAAATAAAGATTAAATTTATTTTCAATAATTGTAGCTTTGAATTAATTCTGATTACAGACATACACCGGATCAATTTTGGTCGCAGTCAACCCTTACCAGATTTTACCAATTTATACGGGAGAACAAATCAAGTTGTACAAAGATAAGAAAATTGGAGAACTCCCTCCACACATTTTCTCCATTGGAGATAACAGTTACACAAATATGAAACGCTTTTCGCAAGATCAATGCATTGTCATCAGTGGGGAAAGTGGAGCTGGAAAAACTGAGGTAATCAATTAAGTCATTTACAAGGAAATCATTTTACATGTAAAACAAAATAAACTCAGTCTTGTGCATAGTGGTTAGAGTGGTTACATAAGATAGCTTGATAACAGGTATGAGTAAATCATAAGGCTGGTCACTGTTAGAATATTTTGAAATGTTCCAGCTATGCTTCGATCATATTTTCCTAAACCCCTTACGGATGTTCGAATATATAGCTGGTATTCCGAAAATAAATTTTACCGATGAACCCTAAACTTTACAGGTCCTTAAAAATGATAATGGTAACATTCTAGCACCATGTATGACCTAACTAACTATTTAATTGTATATTTTAATACAGTCACCATACACAATTCTAATCGGAATATTATTTTCAAAGATATTTATACAAAATATGATATTAGGACTACCGAATGTCGATCTGTGATCTTCTCTATTTACTAATATTTTATTGAATTTCTTTGCTTTAGAGCACGAAGCTAATTTTGCAGTATTTGGCTGCAATCAGTGGGAAACATTCATGGATTGAACAACAAATTCTGGAAGCAAATCCAATCTTGGAAGGTAACAGTATTGACTTTTTCTACCGATTTCAGTTTCAATACACTCTCATTAATCGAAGTTCTCCGTGATCATACACGAATAGACAGATATCCACACATTTTTCGTTAGAAAATGTATACTAGCCTTTCGTAATATGCGTGTCAATTTAGCAAAATAGTCGGACGAATATTCCATTAAAGTATTGAGCCAAATTATGACTCCCCATAAAATCAAGCCAACCTCACAACAGGGAGAAGGCAAGCCGCCAAACAGTTTTCCGATTTTGAGAAACGCTATTTTAACATGAAATGTACAAATCCTCAGCTTTTCCCAAGTTGCTCAGCATTTCCAGTCTGTTATTTCTTTATTACTATTACGTTCAAGATATCAGTTTTCCCAGTTGTCAACGTCCTAACAGGCTCAGAGGCAATATATGGATTCCATTACACTAGCTTTAAAGTATTAATTTGTTTCAGGGTAATAATTATTTCTATTCATCGGTGTACAGCCATTTCTCTGCACTACTTACGATTTATCAAATACCTTACAGTCAACCGAAACAATTCGCCACTCTTCGTAGAAATATTTTACAAATTGACCCGGTAGCGTCCTCCATTCATCTTAATTGTATTCGACTGTGTCATTTCCCTTAAATAATAGCTCGCGAACATCTAATAGCGAACATCTAATAGCGATGGCTCGCTATCGTGCAGAATTCAATTTACTTTCTGCTTAAGGTGATTAAATTTTAATTTCTCAATAACTAAATGAAAGAACTACGACCATTTTTAAAGCACATTTCTTCAATACAATGACATGTTCCGAAATTGTTTTTATAAGCAAGCCTTGAGGAAGGTTTATTAAACTTTGAAATGCAAACTGTAGCCTTAAATCTTGTTTCGTTTATGATCTCTGAGACATAGGAACTTCGGTTAAATGCTCAAAGTTTATGCATTAAAATCGTAAGGCAACCTTATTTTAGATCAAATAGAAAGGTAACATTCTCCTACGAAAAATACGCAGATACTTGCTAATTTTTTTTGTGCAGTATCACACTCCGGAACAATTACGAATATATTTAACTATCAAGTTTAATTAAAATAATTTTGTTAATTAATTAATATTTGTATTAATATTTTAGCTTTTGGAAATGCGAAGACTGTTCGGAATGACAATTCCTCCCGATTTGGAAAATACATCGACATTCATTTCAGCAAATCTGGCGTTATCGAAGGAGCCAAAATTGAGCAGTACCTTCTGGAGAAGTCTAGAATTGTGTCCCAGAATAGTGAAGAGAGAAATTATCACATATTCTACTGTATGTTGGCTGGACTTACGAAAGAAGAAAAAACAAAGCTACATTTGAAGGAAGCCTCTGATTATCGATACTTGACAGGAGGAAAATGTGTGACTTGTGAAGGGAGGGATGACACTGCCGAATTTGCGGACATCAGATCCGCAATGAAAGTCCTCACTTTCACAGACCCAGAATTTTGGGAAGTACTCAAAGTCCTTGCACTTCTTCTACATTTGGGAAATATCAAGACAAAAGCTGCAGTTATCAGTAAGACAATTTATTTGGTACCAGTCTGCGGTTATCACCGTAAATATCGACAAGTCATAGAATAAACAAATGCTTCCGCACCACGAAAATTAAACCTCAATTACTTTGTGGAGTCAGAAACTGAATGTAGATTTTTTCTAATTTTAAAAGTAATAAAAAATTTAATCGAGATCACCATTAACAAACATTGAAAGGTCACTAAATTATCAATTATTTTTGTAGATAATTTGGATGCGACGGAGATTTCCGAAATGTCTCACGTAGAAACCGCCTGTACCCTATTGGGTGTGAATCGGAAATCTTTGATCGAAGCTTTGACCACAAAAACTATTTTTGCCCATGGCGAAACTGTAGTTTCGACAATGTCGAGAGACCAAAGCGTGGACGTTCGAGACGCTTTTGCCAAAGGAATTTATGGTCGTCTCTTTGTTTGGATTGTGAGCAAAATCAACTCCGCTATCTATCACCCAAAATTAGGTCAACACACATCTATCGGTGTTTTGGACATTTTCGGCTTTGAAAATTTTGACAGCAATAGCTTTGAGCAATTTTGTATCAACTATGCGAATGAGAATCTCCAACAATTCTTCGTCCGTCACATTTTCAAATTGGAACAAGAAGAGTATAATTTGGAAGGGATCTCTTGGAGACATATTGAGTTCATTGATAATCAAGATGCTTTGGATTTGATTGCCATCAAGTCGCTGAATATTATGAGTTTAATTGATGAAGAATCCAAATTCCCAAAAGGTTAGTTTGCGGTGTTTTGGATCAAAATAATTAATTGGTGCATTCGCCCTTGTAATACGATTTAAGCGCAGTATAACAAATGTTGTCGGCCGTTGAATTTTACCGCAGTTTTGATACCTTGTAGCCATTGACATTCTAAACAACTTTTGTGAAGGTCATACCCCGAAATGGCCGATCGTTCGGTTGTTTACACAGGTGAAATGCAACTTGTGACGCCATGAATGCGTCACAAGTTTCTGTTACCTCACAACGTGCATTTGACACATTTATCTCTAGCCGCCAAATGGTTAGACTTTTCGTGGTATGGGTATGACCTTCACAAAAGTTGTTCAGTAGGTCAAGGTCTACAACACATCAAAATTAGTCAAATCAGCGGAGTTACGAACCACCCTGCACGTCAGTGACAGATTTCCTTTCGACTATTATTTTTGAGAATTTCGAAAAACCGAGTCTGTTGGAAGGTCACTTCTTTCCGCCGTTAATCCTTTTTTAATTATTCGCCATTTTTTAAAGATTTGAATAGTTACGATGTTAGTTTCGTTTGCCTAAACAACTTTCTATTGACGTCGCCATTATTGCTCTAAAGGGTTCTTCCCAAATATTACAAAATCACCTATATAATTCTACATCTTGATACTAAACTCTTAAACAATTATTTAACCCTCAATTATTTTGTAAAAATATTTTTCTAACGTATACTGAGTCGTATGGCTAACGTTCGTTTTAAATAAATGACAATTTTTCTTCTTCTTACTACTCCTAAATTCTCGAACTTATAACATATTTCTGTAAATTCCAGGAACTGACAACACACTCTTGGCCAAGCTTCATAAAACACATTCAAGCAATCGAAATTATTTGAAACCAAAATCTGACCTTAACGCATCATTTGGTTTCAATCATTTCGCCGGAGTTGTTTTCTACGATGCTAGAGGTTTCCTGGAGAAGAATCGAGACACATTCAGTGCAGATCTTTTACAACTAATTGAGATCTCAGGGAATAAATTCCTTCAATTGCTTTTCCGGGATGACATTTCCATGGGAAATGATACAAGGAGGAAAGCACCGACACTTTCCAGTCAATTCAAAAAGTCATTGGATTCTCTCATGAAAACTCTTGGAAATTGTTCCCCGTTTTTCATTCGGTGCATTAAACCCAATGAATTGAAGAAACCGATGGTGAGTTTTATCGTTTTAGAGAATTTGCCGTTTATTTGTATAAGTCTAACAAGAAAGCTACTTTTCATGTAAAATTCAAATCTTTCCAACAAATTATTCCGGGGGTCACGTCCAGCAACATGAAATAGTAATATTTCGGGCAACTTCTAGAAATTTTTGAACATTTGAGTACTAAACCGATTTCTGATTTTTCTTTTCTACTTAATTCATCAGGTTTTCGACCGAGAACTATGCTGTCGTCAACTACGATACTCTGGAATGATGGAAACAATTCGAATTCGAAGAGCAGGTTATCCGATTCGGCATACGTTTCGAGAATTCGTTGAAAGATACAGATTTCTCATTAGTGGTGTTCCTCCAGCTCATAAGGTAAGTCCAGCAGGTGATAATATTTTCTACCTAGGTGGTTGCGGCGCTCAATTATATCTTTGACTGCAGACGGATTGTAGAGCAGCGACATCAAGAATTTGTCAAGCCGTCCTTGGGAAAACTGATTACCAGTTGGGAAAATCCAAAGTATTTTTGAAAGATGCACATGACTTATTTTTGGAACAAGAGCGAGACAGAGTATTGACAAAGAAAATCCTCATTCTTCAACGAAATATCCGAGCCTGGTAAAATTTTAAGAATAAAAACTTATAGAATATACGAATCTCGTATTTTGTTCCGATTAGTTGCGAAAATTTAAAGTTTCTATAATTCACAATACAGTTAGGGCATAGCATCTAGTTAATTAATTCTGTACTGGCGAATCAAAATATTATTCCTTTTGGCGTTTCTCGTTGCAAACTTGTAATTATTTTATATACTTGCTATTTGTTTTATTAGGTAGAAGATGATGCAGTTGAATTATGTTAAAAATTAAACCAGCGAAACTAAGCATAAAAATGTTAGCAGACATTTTGAACGAACGATGCAATTAAAAGTCAGAGAAAAATTATTTTACATAAGTAAGGCGTAGCTATGTGTTTTTTTAAATCTAACATGTGAGAGCATTTCAGATAGTAGACGTTTGCGTAAATTCTGTCTTCCCGTGATTTCCTTGAATATATGAGGAATTTACAGGGTGGTTCTTAACATCTTAACCATTTCGTCCAGTATCCAGTATATGGATTTTTTTTAACTTAATGTCCGCAGCACAACTATGTGCTCATCATATCTTACAGGATTTCAGATAAAATTCCCTCTAAAATGCATATCTCATTATATCTCTGGCTTTAATGAGTTATGAACCATCTTGTACTTAGAAGAGTCATGATCACGACTAGGTTAATTTTTTAACTTGTATGTGAAACAGGTATCACCGTCGGCGGTACAAGAAGATGAGATCAGCAACACTCATGATTCAGAAGCATGTCCGCGGGTTCCTTCAGAAACGTCGCTACCAGAAAATGCGAACTGGTTACATGAGGTTACAAGCCATGATTCGTTCAAGAGTTTTGGCCCATCGGTTCAAGCACTTAAGAGGACACGTGGTTGGTCTTCAGGTAAAATCAGGTTTTCAATCTGACCATTTATCCACTTGATCAAATTTGACAGTAACATACGTACACACGTAGACATGTATCTCAAATTTATGAATCCCGATGAAGAATAATAAGTTTTCGTGTTCGCACCCGCGTCTCGCCCACGACCTGTTGTGACTTATGATTATTTCTTATTAGTAATTGTTACGAGATTCAACCACACCTCTGTATTCTTTAATTCTCGCCATCGCATCCCATTGTTTCCTTGCATCCTTGATGTTTTTACATGACATACATTGATCATCTTCATCTTCATTGTTTGTTATCCTAGGCCGTCTGCCGTGGTTATTTAGTCCGAAGGCAAATGAGGAAAAAACTTTGGGCAATCATCTTGATTCAGTCTCTCATTCGAAGACGTATTGCACAGAAGATGTATTTAAAAAAACGGGTAAGAGTTTTTGTTATACTTTCTGTGACAAAAATATCCCCCTAATTATATAACCTGGGAGTTGACTCGAACTGTCATATTTTGAGGTGAGGTCAATTTACACTGACAATCGACATTAAATTAATTACGGTTTTTATACCCATTTTGTAAAAAATATTTTTGTAACGTATACTGAGTCTTATGGCTAACGTTGATGTAACGTCAGTGATTATCGTTTTGAATAAATGGTGATATTTTCTTCTAATCTGAAATTTGCTAGTTATGAGAATTAGACTCGTTGAAATTTTGGTGAAATCGATTTCAATATTTTGGGTTTTGGTAGCCCTTGCGATATAAGCAAATATTCGGACCTCAAAATGCGTAAATTTGTTAGGTAAATAAGTATTTCGAAATACTGACATTTTAACAAGAATTTCTGGATTTGATTGTATTATTGAAGCGGAAAGCTGGCTGAAGACTGCGAAGACTTCGTAATTTTTCTATTACTTGTAGCAGAAACTAAAAGGAATATTGACTCAATCGAGTAGGGAAATTATATTTCATTGAGAGTGTAACAATTTGTCAATAATTTCATGACTTATGAAACAACCGATCAGAATTTTAAGAGCTCGACATTATTAGAATTTATTATTATGAGGTTATTGTGAAGTAAATTGTTAAAACTTATGGGGTCAACTAATTTGTTGAAGTCATCAACTTCTTAACTCACAATCAGACAACTTTAGGAAAAAAATTATTCATTGTCGCTGATTGATTTATCGCTTGGTGTCGCCAGCTCTCGGTATTCTAAAGCCTGAATGATTGATTTACTAAGCAGAGTCTGTATTCAGTATTTTGTTAACCACCTGAACCCATGAGTTCACTGAAGTGGAGAAGAGGTACAGCCAACCATTTTTTATAATACAAGCTGAGGGTTCTATCGTTCAAGTAGACAAGCTGCGGTTATTTTACAGACAGGTTTCTCCATTGAAACGTTTTGGATTATTGATGTCTTCCATGAGACAGGAAAGTTAATCAATTCCCTACGAAAATTATGAGACAATATTTGACTTTACCATATTAGAAAATGTTAATGAGTGCATTCTCCTAAATTTATGATTCCAGGTTGAAGTTCAAGCTCTCCAAATTCGACTCCAAGAGGAGCGTGACCTCAAGAGAGCAGGGAACAAGAGGGCGAAAGAAATTGCTGAAAAGAATTACCGGGAAAGACTCCAGAATATTGCTCTGCAAGGAAAAGCTGATCAAACTAGGTTACGTCAAAACAATGAAAGGATTGAAAATGCCGCTAGAAAACACGACGAACCAGTCGATGACTCAAAGCTTGTGGAAGCCATGTTTGATTTCCTACCCGACAATACATCGGAAGCTCCGCCTCCTTCAGCATTTAAGGTTCGTTTTAGAATTTTCAATCAAATTATCAGCACGAATCTACCATGTCTGAAAAATACCGTTGCATTCAGTTCAATTCGCGTCAAGCGATGTCACTTAAATTGTGCTTTGATTATCAAAGTGTCATTATTTTGACTCTTGAAGATGATGAATAGTATGCTTGAATAGCGATAAGTGAATCATGCGCTATTCTATTATGACTCACTGAAAATTATTTCATTACTTCCATTCGCGAAATAATTTTGCAATTTTGTGTCTTTGGCGTACTGAAAATCGGGTATTTAAATTTTAAATGTCATTACAAAAGTCTAACTTCTACTTAACAGTATCTTCCAAATCCACCGAAAGTTGATGAAGACACTCTGAATAATTCCCCGGACCTGGCTCCGGTTGACCTCGAAGATTTGTCCGAGTATAAATTTCAGAAGTTCGCTGCTACCTATTTTACTGGAAATGTAAATCATCAGTACTCTCGTCGACCTCTCAAGTCATCACTTTTGCCATTAGTGTCACCTGCTGATCAATTAGCAGCTCAAGCACTTTGGATTACAATTCTACGATTCATGGGTGACCTCCCTGAACCTCGCTATCATTCAATGGAAAGAGACACAACGTCAGTCATGTCCAAAGTTACAGCAACTCTTGGTAGACATTTTGCAAAATCAAAGGAATTTCAAGAACTCGGTCTTGAAAATTTGGTAAGTCGTTCAGTTCATGTTTTTATTCTCATTTCGCTATTTAGAAATTAAAAAGTTTCTTAGAAGTCTCGGTCAATAATTTCGGCTGGTCGGATAATTCCGCTATTCATTCTCGTCTAGTATAAAATATTCCAGATATACTCGACTGATATGATACTGCAACCTGTGACTTTATATTTACAAGATTTGTAATTTTTGTTTCGAAGGATGGCTTCAACAACAAGCAAAAACCTCGTTCAATTCGTCACAAATTAGTTTCACTAACACTTAAAAGAAAAAATAAGCTTGGAGAAGATGTCCGAAGAAGGCTGGAAGGAGAAGAATCTCCAGCTGATTCGTACCAGTCTTGGCTGGAATCACGACCAACTTCGAATCTGGAGAAACTTCATTTTATTATTGGTCATGGAATCTTAAGGGCAGAGCTCAGGTAAAAATATTTTCTGATTTCCAGCAATGATCGGTTTGTGAATAATTGAGCGCTTACATGGAAGAACGTACTAAGTGCAGGCCTTTAGGCCTGCACTTAGTACATTCTTCCATGTAAGCGCTCAATTGTTCTAATATGTCACTAATTTGAAAATATCAGGGATGAAATTTACTGTCAAATCTGCAAACAACTGACTAATAATCCGTCCAAGTCATCACATGCGAGAGGTTGGATTCTCTTGTCACTCTGCGTTGGATGTTTTGCACCCTCTGAACGATTCGTTAAACATCTTCGAGCTTTTATTCGTGAAGGACCACCAGGATATGCTCCTTATTGTGAAGAACGACTCAAGCGAACATTCAACAATGGAACTCGAAATCAACCACCGAGTTGGCTAGAACTTCAGGTAATAACGATGTTTTCAGACATTTTAAGAAAAATCAGTTCAGATTTCGATAGAATTTTACGAAGTCGGACTTCGGAATCCTAAATCTTTGATTTGGACTCTATTAAATTCGTGAAAAGTCAGAATTTGACCATGAGATCTGACAAAGCCAAACGTGGTCCGGCTCGAATTCTGGGCCCAATTCGGAATTCGCAGCCGGTCTCAAATTAATCACAACAACCGGCTTATAATTTTTACCCCCCCCCCTCACCGATCGGTCCCAAATTTTTTGTGGGTATTCCCACAAAAACTTGAAACCCTCTGGGAAAAATATTTTTTTTTTGCGGAAACGCCATCTTGGTCGCCATTTGGAAAATTCTAAACTTGCTCCGATTGGACTGAAAATTTTTATGGTGACACTTGGGGACATCCCAAGGTCAACTGCGTTGAATTTTTTTTTGCAACGCCATCTTGGTCGCCATTTTGAGAATTCTAAACGTGCTCCGATCGGGATAGTTTGAAAAACCCAAAGTCTTGTTCGCCATAGTCGTGGGAAAGGGTAGCCAGTCCAACCCGAAGG
>JAQFYE010005254.1:0-12184 GCA_034694305.1 Protaphorura glebata | reverse complement strand
AAATCCTGGATAGTAGTTCCTTTGGAATTTCTATCCAGGTCCTGCAACAGGATTCGTCCCGGGCTTAACGACCCTGTCTTTGTGAGTTTATAAAAACTGATTAATTGCTCATGTCTCTGATCGCGTTTTATTAAGTGGGGTCGTTACGTACTCGTGCGTATCATTTACTTTTTGGTTATGCTTAATTGGTTTTGTGAATTAGATATAATTGGTTTTGTGAATTGGATATATTGGCCAAATTGGTCTAGATTAGTTATTGATGTTGTGTGGCTGAATTAATCCATTCTACTCATACTTAAATGTATCAGGATGCGTTGGTAAAACTTGTTAACAAAGAATCAAATCAAATCAAATACGAACATTTCATACCAGACCCGTCACAATGGGTCACAGCAAACAACCGTAAGGATGACCTAAATACGATAATCAAAGAAAGGAAGGGAAGGGCTGAATGAGACGGTGTATCCATACATGGGTTTGAACTTGACAGAATCGATTTATAAGTTGAGTGCGAGAGTCAACAACTTTCTACGCAGGTTGATGAAATTCGGAAACACATCTCGGAATTGACAGAGGCCCGCAACCTAGATTTGACTCTAGAATGTTTAGAGCCATTTTCTGGTACAGAGAATGTCGAGCCGGCTTCAGATAAAGGATTGGTAACCTGTAAGCTAAGTCGGAAAGGGTTAGACTTCAATATCAAAGTCCAAGCAAGACCCATTAGAGGAGAAGGAATAATAAAAAAATTACGATGTCCAGTCTTCCGATCCAAAAACACACTTTGCCAATGCAAACCACATACAGATCTTATAGTTATAAAGCAAAATAACTAGCAAATCCTGAAGAAAAGTAGGCATTTCAGTAGTAAGGAATTTTTCTTTTTCACAGTTGAGGAGCAGATCACCATCACTGAGCACACCGCGTGCATCGATTACATCCTTTCGAAAGAATGGACAGCCAATCGGGTTTGTAATTTATAATGCGAGAATGAGAAAATTATAAATCTAAAAAACGTTACACGGAACACCTTCGAGGTAGCCGCCACAGTCTTGACACAAATTGAGATGGAATGTCCCGACACACGCAAAATTGTGACGCCCGAGTTTGGGTTATTAGAAGTCACTGCTCCATGTAGTTACACGGAATGATGAAAATTCCGGACACACAAAGTTCGATTAAATTACCTAGTTGCAAGAAAAATCAAACACACAACAACTTGACTAATTGTTGGCCATCCATGTGGGTAAAGACAAACAACTTCGGAATGTGCTTGCGTGGAATGCATGTGTAGAACAGGAGCTACAAAAACAATCAGTCAGCAGTAGAGCAGCAATAACCGCAATAGCGCCGTTAAAGGAGATCAAACAGAAGATCAGGTATTTGTGGGGAGAGATAGCGACAACAACAGAGAGGTCAGTGAGTTGTAGAGAATCCGACGAGGTCAAATTAGAAAGTCGAGTGTGTTTCTGGCTGCAGTTAGTTTGCTTTCTGAGAGCTTCAGCAGTTTTAAATGATTGATTGCACTAGTACAATTTGTATATCCATGTCAATTTTGCTAAGCTGGGTTCCAATTTTTGTTTTTATAATGGATTGAACAAATTTTGAGTATTTGCTCTCGAAGGTTGCCCCCGGTTTGAAGAAAAATGTGACGCATTCTCATCCAATCTCGGCTGACCTTCGGTTGGCCATGACGTTGAGGAGTAATACACCTCAACAAAAAAAACCTTCTTTGCATGTCACAGTTTACGACATGTTTACATCAAAATTCTTATTGAAAGTTTAGATTCCTTGCGTCTGAAAGATCGCAAATTACCATTGCAATAAGTGATCGGGTCACCCCGTCATCAGTGTGCTACATTCCCCGTGAAGTATTAACCGTACTCTGGGAAGAGCTTAGTAAAGAATTCTTGGCCGTTCCAGATGTAAATTCTCGGCATGAGACAGCCTCCGAGTTCGAGAACGTTTGGCATCACCCAAATTGTTGTGGCGCCATAGATGGAAAACAAGTCAGGGTTAGAAATTATGACCACAAGGATGCCACCTGTTAAAAACCTCCCAGATTCCGATATACGGGATCCACATGTTTTTATCTCAAATGTTCACTTGACCAAGGAAAAGCGAATTTTCAATTACCGATTCGCGCGAGCTGGATCGCGAGCATCCCAAAATTAATTTGGAATTTTAGAAGTTCCAAATTTTCCATAAAGTGATGGAATGTGACTATGACCTTGCACTGTTAATTACAAAGGTTAGCATCACTCTTCACCATTTCCTGGTAACCAGAAATGTCTTTCACAACATTACTGTGGACCTAGATGCGGCCGGTTCAGTTCTTCTAGAGAACTGGCGTGACTATCTCCAATTCTGTACTGGACTCGTTCCGATTGCAAACACCGGAAGTAATAATTATTCGTCGATTGCAAACGCTATAATAAATACGTTTACAAAATATTTCAATTTGTCACAGTTTGCCAATTTTAATTGTCTTGCATATAACGAATGTACAGCAATATTCTTTTAATATACTCTATGCAATTCCAAAGCTGACCCAGGAATTTGACAATGTTATTCCATTAATATTAATTTTAGAAATTCAATGTCAACCTTTATATGTAATAATGATGCTCGGTTCGGCTCATCACTCCAAATTCGTCGTAGTTTTGATGCAAGGCTAAGGCATCGTGCTCATCATTACTCGATTTCTTTGAATAGGCATCCGTGACCTTCGTTTCAAATGGATTCATTTATTTATTTGTCAATGCGGTTGCCTTTTAACCGCAGATATGACGCCCACAAAATTTGTTCCGAATGTGGCTACAACTTTTTTAGTGGTCATTTTAGCTGTTTAAATGAATCGCCAATGATGTGACGACCTTGACCTGTGACGACCTTTGACCGCAGAGAAAAATGTTAGAGGAAAAAGTTGTTTGACTTGACATTTGTAACAACTTTTGTGGAGGTCATTTTTGCGGTTATGAGGGAACCGCAGTTGATCTCCCGTGACCTTGACCTTGGAGCGTTGAGAGAAATGTTATATAGAAAAGTTTCGTGACTTGACATCTGAAAACACTTTTGTGGAGGTCATTTCTGCGGTTATAAGAGAACCGTAGTTGATCTTGACCAGTGCCCTTGACCTTTGACCGTTGAGAGAAATGTTAAAGGGGAAAGTTTTTTGGCTTGACATTTGGAACAACTTTTGTAGCGGTCATTTTTTGTGTTAAGAGGGAACGGAAGGTCAACTTTTTGTGACCTCTAGAGGTCGCAGGATTTGACCTGTCGAGTTGGGACCTCTAGAAATGTTGTTCAGGAAGTCAAAAAATGACTCTGTAATCTGAGCCAATTCTGAGAGAGGGCCATTTGCCACGCTCTTTGTGCGCTATCCTTTTTGTTTAATCGGTAACTATGGCCAACAAAATGCTTCACTCAAAAGAGTGGAATAAAAATGCATTTGGAAAAGGCGTAATTTCTTGGTGGATGTCCGATCGAAAGAGAGAAATAAAATAAATCCAGCGAGGGTCGCGAGTCCATCAAAATCATCTCGTCCAAGACCCAAGAGTGCGATTTTTTTTTATTTCTCTTATTTGATCGGACATCCACCGAGGAACCACACCCGGTTCCATCAAGCACTTTTTATTGAATTTATATTTAAAGTGATATGGTAATCACCATAATTAGCCCATCTATTCTGGCGGATTATTGGAGTCCAATTTTATCTGTATCAGCCGTTTGTTTGAGTGTGATTTCCATATCGAAAAGTCGATAATATAAAAAAATTACACATCCATATTTTGTCAATCATCATATTTTGCTTCTTTTCAATTCTTTTCTTTTCAAATTATTTTTATTTCAAAGAAAGGGGTGTCAAACTTGTAAACCAATGAAATATTCCATATTCTAAATACAAGGGAGGAAGAGAGTGAGGAGGCAGACAGGGTGGTTCTCGTTTATCGTTTCATTTCCCTAGAGTGGCAGGATTGGGGAACACCAGTCCCAACCATCATTGGCTTTAGTGCAAGAGTAGTAGTCGTGTTCGTTTTTTCGGGTGCACTCAGTCCTGCATGTCTCGTTCCGGTTAGTCATGCCCGGGTATGGGGAGCACTTCCCATACGCCTCCCCTCCACCTCCGAAGAAGCAGTAGTTTTCTGTCCATCCTTCATAGTGGAGGCCGCACCCCGTGAAGCACTGGTGGCCTCTGTAATCCAGCCACTTGTAGTTGTAGTGCTCCACCCGGACAGAGCACTCTCCTTCGCCCCCCTGATTCAGGGTGCAATGGCCTACTCCGTCACCTCGGATAGTGCAGGGACTGGCACACCCGTTTCCGTATATGTCGACGTGTGGTCCCTTGCTGCACTTGAGTTTTTCCATTGTGCCTCGGGCTGGCCAGCACCATGTGAAGGGTTCATCGCCTTCGTCCGTATCCCACGCTCCTCCGTGCCGGCTGCAGGTCCACAGGCACGGCCCAAGAATCGACTTCGTCGGGTAGTAGTCCGTCCCAGGAGGGTCAGCCGGGATGCCTGCAACGTGAACAACGGAATTAGCCTTAACCCTTTGACTAGTATAGACGTGTTTCAACGGGCACAGAGTGCCAGTGTAAACACGTCTCTGCTAGTCAAAGTTTGGTGACCAACCTAACCTAACTGTAACTAACAAAATTTTAAAATCTACTCCGTATTTTCTATTCTGCAGTAAAATTAAATTTAAAATCTACTTTCTATCTTCCTGTGATTTTTCTCTATTTTGCCCTACTGAGCAGCACACACCCGGCTCAGTCTTATATTCCTCTCGCCCGTTTATTCACCTTGAATGGCAGAACTCTCCAGCCGTTTTCCCATTTTCTTTAGACTTTAGTTTGGAAATTTGCAACATCGGCAAATTAGTATTCCGACAAAATTTGTACAAAATGCAAGCAAGTAGAATATGTCCGTATTGTTTACGAACAAATAATATTGCGCAGGGAAAGGAATTTTGCTAAAATTCAGACAAAATGCAATCAGGTTGACCATGTCCGACTTGCAGGCAGTCAAATATTGTTGGTTCATGGCAAGGGAGTTCATCATGTTGACAAACAGGAGTTATCCGACAAAATTTTTACAAAATGCATTCGAGTGGAATACAAATGCTTCGCTACTGTACACTTCGCTCGCCCAATTGATGAATTTCCAGGTCAAATCTCGGTTTTTCTAAAAAAAAATTGTTTTGAACCACTTGTAAGGTCTAGTTTCTGATGATCCACCTTGTAGCTTAGATTAATGAAACCCGCTCCCAATTATATATATGACAAAAATGTTTGTTTGGAAAAACAATGGCTGGGGAGCGCTACTGGGAGATTTTGCTAGGTGTTTCGAACGCATGATTTTCAAGTCGCGGATGAATTGTCTTCATAAGTTCTACGCTACTATTGATTTAAATATTCGTAGAGGGGATAAAACAATAAAATAACATTAATTTAAATTATTTCATCTGCCTTTCCAATTCTTAAATTAGTGGATGGAATTGAAGAGAGCAGACTGCAATTCTTCCCGTTACTAGGGGCTACTGAATGTCATCTCTATCAAAGATCAGTGCTGCATGCCCTGTAGTCCGGTACTATCATGTGTGTGGAATTTTTTTGAAATATTGAGTTTTCATAATTTTTAAAAACTCTATCATTTGGTAGTGTTGGACGACGAATGTTTACCAACTCATGCGTCAACAATTCCAACTTTTCCTCCCTCGAACCAAATACTACTGCTACCCCAACCCTTGTGAGTGTTTTTGCTCCTATTTTATTAGTTTTACATTAAAAAAAAAGATCAAATTTTGAAAATAAATTTTGAATTTGCTACCCAGAAATCGATCAAAATATTTCTGACCCGCCCATGTAAAAATTATTTATTCGGTTCAGCGGTTTTGGCTGTGCAGCGTTTATTCTGGATATCTAAACAAATATAATCGTGAGCAAATAATTGAATAAATCAATATTGGGTGGCAGCCGCTACCCACATCACTCCTACATTTATCATCGTAGAGGATTGAGATTAGGCTCATTCGACAGACTTACATTTTTTATAGAGAGCCGGCCTATTCTCATCAAACATTTCGAACCGGACGGTATTCAAAACATTCTTTGAAAAAAGAAAATTAACACGTCGGAGATCGGAATCCAAGAATTAGGTTTTTTTGGATGAGAGAGAGCATTTCGTTGTTGACGTCGGCGCACATAAACATGCGTCGTCATCACCTGCCAAATGAATCGGTGGTCCAAACATTTTTGGTTTTCATAAGAATCATGGAAACTCACATTTTCAATGAAAATTCATATATATTTGAAAATTTGAAAAAGAAATTAATTTTCAAAAATGATTTTGAAAAAATTATCAATTTTCAAAAACAAAGGACCCTGGACAGTTCTTATGGGAGCCTGGGCCCCGTTAGTCCAATTTTCAGGCTGTGGTTTATTTCTTCGTTATTTGGAGCACAAAAATCAAAGTTACTTTGTTGAATCACAAATATTCTGAATTCTATGCCCAAGAAAAAATTTCTAAAATTTGACCTCTACTGCACACAGGTCAAATTAAAATAGATGTACTAAAACGCATTACGGAGATAGGACTGAGGTGAAAGGGATGAAGGATGTTCGGTGGTGAGCAGTCAGCTGACTTCTCAGGTAGGCGAAGTAGAGTCCGCTCATGCGAACAAAAGACTCACGAGGGAACTACCCCAACAACAAAAATCCGATTTTGTCCGAATATTTTTTTTTCGAAAGCACTCCCCCCCAAACTACTAGGAAAAAAATATTTAGTTTCGACGGGCCTCTGGAGGCCTCCCAGGAAAGTTTGTAGTTTTTTGACAATCAAGACGCCAAAATCCGTACGGGCCTTAACCCACATTAGTACAAGTACACATACACACTTGTACGTACACACTTGTACGTTTTCTATACTTTCTTATGGGAACCTAAAACAGGGTGGTTCGTAAATTAGACCCAACAGGGTGGTTGAAAAGAAGTTTTTCTTAAAAAAACGAGATTTGACTTGGAAATTCGCTAATACGTTGTAGGAGGTTAGGAAATGCACTCTACAACAGGGTGGATCATAAATTCTACCCTCCAGGGTAGTTCAGAAGAAGTTTTTTCAAAGAAAAATTGACGATATTCGAAATGGAAGTTCACTAATACGATGTAGGAGGTTAGGAAATGCACTTTACAACAGGGTGGTTCATAAATTATGGTGAAGATGGTAATACTTTGGGTTGCTTAGCAGTTAATGTAGTGAGAAGGTTTTCTTGCCGATTTTTTCTGGAAATGAGAGAAAACGATTAGGGAATGGATTGAGGAGGTCGGGGTGGTTACATTTAGGGTTGCTTAGCAACAAAATGTAGTTAAAGTTAAAATGCTTTTTTCCAATTTTTTGAGGAAATGAGATAAAAAGGTTAGAGTTCTGTTCTTTTGTTCTTGGAACCAATGGAGTAAGTTGATCTAGATTGTTACGCCGTGTGGGAAAAGATGTGCTCATGATTTTAGAAAAAATTGATACTTTGGCCACTTATAGTACTTCATTAGTAGAGAGTATTTTTGTGAAGGACTCTTAGGGGAATTACTCTACCTTGTGGGTGGGGCGGACTCGTAAGGTTCCCCCTGGACCCTCCAGTCGCCAAGATTTTGGGGCAGTTAATGACTTCGGATTGACATCAAAATTTGCAGGCAGACTCTCTTTTACATTCCCTCGGCGCGAAATTCACGAAAATCTTGTGTGACCCCCCCCCCCCTCAGACCCACTCCCGGCAAGGTGACCAGCCGTCCCTACTTAACCTAGGACAGTCCTAGTTTGAGAGGGCTTGTCCTATTTTATGAAAATTGCATTATATTCAAAATGAAAATATGATTTAAACTGTCCAATTCCCTGCTTATGGAAGCTTGGGCCCGGGAATTTTTAGGCTGTTGTTTTTGGCTTCGTATTTGGAGTACAACACTGGAGTTCTCTTTTCTGGAAATTGGAAAGTCCGAATCTTGTGCCCTAAATTTTGTTTTTCAAAATTTTAACCTCTGCAGGGCGAGGGAATATTTCACATATATTAAAGTGCATGGCACGATGACACGAAGGAGACACTTCGTCCAAGGTGTAATTTTAAGGAATAAGCACATTTCAAGGCTAATTATTAGGAATTGCGATCACTAACTAGGACGTCCAAATCGGCCTGCAAATGTATTATTCCTAGTGAAGAAGTCACTTTGATCGGAGCTCCTGCTTGTTGCCATGCACTCTAACGTATGTAAAATATGCTCTAGCGAGGTCATATTTTAAAAGTTTTTGAAAAAAAAATTCTGGGCACAACATTATTCAGAAAAGAACACTCCACTTTTCTATTCCAGCCAACGAAGTCAAAAACTACAGCATGAAAATTCCTTCAAATAGGACGCAAAGTGGGTAAGCTCATTGAATGTGAATGACGAAGACGAAGCACCACAGCAGGCTGTTTAATCTCAAAGTAAAGTCCACTACAGCCTTATAATATTTTTTAGATCTAAGAGTAATCCAGAACAAATATAATTCAGTGTAGATAGAATGGACGAAAAAATGAATTCAGTGTAGATAAAATGAAATTTTAGAAATGTCCTACTTTGCCTTCTCAAAATATTGGTCACCTGGACTACCGGGGGTTCAAAAACTCGAAAAAAATCCGGCACAATATAGCACAGTGCCTCAAAAGTGTAAGCGAAAAAAATTGGGCCCAGTGACCTGGGGTCATATTATACACGACACACTCATATATAGACATGACAACAGTATTACACGATGGTACTTGTTAATTCGTTAATCATATGCCTGTACCCGACCCGATTGGGAAGTGTAATCACTTCTAGCGTATGTTTATTGAGAGGCTACTCCTCCGCATAGCTTAAGATCGGCAACTATGTTCTTCTATTCATTGAAATCTAGTCCCTCACATTTTGCCTAATAACTTTTGGTACTATGTCGGGCGTCGGGTACTACCTGAAAACTTGAGACAATGCCATCAGTACCTTATTGAACGCATGTACAAATTATTGGGAAGTACCCGACAACGACATCAACAAAATCCATGCTATTTGAGTCAAATTCATTCGAAGAAACGACGTCTTGTTGATTATAACACCGGATGTCAACTGAAACCGCAAATTTTGGCAATTATGTGCCCATCTTGGCAATGTTAGAAAAGTTAGCAACCTGTTTGAGCGGTCATGGGATACTTCTGACGTGTAAATCACATAGAGCTGCGAAATAGATCAAAATTGTGGCGTGGAACTGAATTTTCGAACGGGGAAATAAAAGTTTAAAAAATTTTCCTCCTTCTGCCTCAAAAACTCGAAAAACTAGGATTTTGAGCCAAAAACTTGATTCAAATGTCTGTAAGCTCTTGGTGTATCGGAAATTCCCTTCAAGCCCAAACTCTTCTCTTCGTTTTTCAATTACGTAACTTTTTTTGTTTTTTATATTTTTTTCGAAAAACGTTTAGTTTTTGAAATATCGTCTGCACAAGGTTTCACAGAAAGGGTCAAATGCATACTATGGCGTTAGCTATACACACATGTCGTGTGAATCGGACAGCCCATGTCAACGTTCATGGGCCCCCGTCCGTTGCCCCTTAGTGGACTTTGGTCTCTGCTGAGTACGCGATAATTGTTTACAAAAACACATTTTTTTTCGGATTGGGACAAAATGTAATACAATTAAAATACACACTCCCATAAGGTTGGCAGTTTTGTCCTAATGTAAAATCTCCATGCAGTTGACAATTTTATACTACGACAAGTGTTGAATTTCAAAAATTACCGGTAGTAACCTCATAGTCTAATGTATTAAAGTTAAAAAAATGCAATTTTATTTTGGAGAGATCGAACACTCCTGTATGAACCGAAAGGACGGTCGTCAGTGAATCCTCCGTGGTATTATCCATGATCATATGAATAGAGAACAGACAGCAAGTTGGATGTGACAGTCACTACACGGGTACGTTGTGCCGTATCTTTGGTTGACTCAGCCCCTACAATATTTCTTTCGGCGCTCTACCAGCCTCTTTACCCGCACCACGTGTAATCATGCCCGCACTCCATAAGGGTGAACCCTTTCGGAAGCACGAATGCCTCCAAAAAAGTCGTCCCTCTGGGACGAATTAAAGCGTCCGTGTCTGCGTAAAAGTTAACCAATTCGCAATTACCGGACGGGGTTAAGACGAGCACTCCAATTGTCCGTGTTCCACCGCGTCTGTACTGCCGTAAAGGTTAAAAATATTAATTGATTGATTGTGGGGTAGCTTACACAGTGTGTCCTCCAGGATTGTCACGTAGTCCCGCATGTCCTCAACGCCTTCCTCCATCATGGCATTGGGCTTAGCCCCGGGAATGGGGATGGCCCCGTGAAATATAGCCGGGCGGTCATCACGCTCCACCAAAGTCCGGTTTTCTTCTCCTCGCGTTTGGTTCTCCGCCATCGCGGCCACAGGGTCTACACAGGCATCCAAAAACATATTTATAATATATATAATTACACAGCCAAATGTAAATTATAACGGAACGTCTTGACGCCCATTTTGATAATGAAGCCGAAAGATTCAAGCAGAACGAATGTGTTCTGCGATGTTTTGATTACTTTCAGAGTCGGAGAATTCTTTATTAACCCTACTGAGGGCAAGCGTGCCTAAAGTCGGCACTTTGGGACGACTTTAAAGCATTCGTGCCTGCCAAAGGGTTAAAAGAGAGAAATAAAATTATATTATTACATTATAACGAACCTTCATTGACGACATTAGAACAATTATACATGTTCCTCAAAAGTTCGATGTCCGTAACAGCCACGCTTGTGCGTTGTCCCATGTTTGCAGGATCCCCGTGTGGCGAATTTTCCCCAAGAGAAGGTAACTGTGTTAATAAAAAGGAAATGCTTTAACCCTTTTTCAGGCACGGACGCTTAAAGTCGTCCCAAGGGGAGGACTTTCAAGCATTTGTGCCTGCGGAAGGGTTAAGCTTCCATGTCAGCGTCAGGGTTAAGGCAGGCACAGACGCATCTTCCACCGTCCGGGCACTCAATTGTTCTGCGTCCAAATTATACACGGCGATTCTGAAATATGTACACCCCTTTTAAAAATAAATGTCGTCCAAACGTTTCAATGGATTTGGGCTCGGTTTTCAACATTGTTGAAAATCAACAGTGGTTGCTCCGTCAATGCAATTGGTAAAAATACTCCCATAACCCGTAATGTTAAATTTATTTTGAAAGAAATAATCCGAAATTTTTGAAAAAATGTCACTAAAAATTGTCCTACGGATTTCAGGACTAAGGCCGCACTCCTTCTAGATATCTAGGCCAATTTTAGAAAAGAGCGAACCCAAATCCATTGAACCGTTTGGACGATATTAAATTTCAAAAGGGTGGTACATATTTCAGAAACACCCTGTATGTATATCACCCCAATTTTGACGCCACTTACGAGTCCCACCATTCTCTCTCTTTCTTACCTTTGCTGTCATGACGATGGATCCGTTGATACCATTTCCACGGCTAGAGTAGTGCATGACTGACTCATACCAGTATTCCTGTTCGTGCGTCAGGGAGTTGTTTCTAAGCAGGTAGTTTCCCTCTTTTCCTTGTTATAAAAAATGGAGGAGTTTTAGAAATGAGTTAACCCTTACAGAACTTCCTATGTTTACTCGGTTCGCCCACTTCCCTGACCCCTACACACGCCATTAGCATTGCCCGAACACTTACCAAACTTGATGCGGGTAAAATTGATGTTGATGTATTCGTCTCGGTCCGGCCTCGATTGCTCGTGATAGCAGCCGAGCACATGCATCAGCTCGTGGATAATGGTGCCTTGCCCGCACTCCTGTGTCAAATTAAGGATCTGTGGAAAAAAGAGGATGAACGAACGTCAACGTCTGTTTTGACTGTGGTGGTAATTCAATGAACCGTTATCTACACTATACCTAACCTAACCTATATTTTGAGGATGAGTTGTACACAAGTGATGAAGAGGGCTATGAAGAGAATGGCTTGTTACAATGCGTGTACTGCCTTAACTACTACCATAGATGGAAGTGTTCACTAACTATGAACAAAAAGTCATACGTCGAAACTATTAAAAATAGAACCGGGCTTGTCCAACCTGTGTTCCTGCCTTTGTACCGAGGGCAAAAAATAAAGCCCAAAAGAAAGGTAAAGATAAGACT
>JAQFYE010005253.1:0-12186 GCA_034694305.1 Protaphorura glebata | reverse complement strand
TATAATTTTAAAAATAGAAACCGGCCCCGAATACAAACCTGGTCTCAAATACTAACCGGGTCTGGCGGTGGCAAAAATATCAGTAACCCGGGTTTCTGTTGGTAGTTTACGGTATATATTATATCAAATAAATTTCACCAGTATGCGGAACACCTGTTGCAGCAGCAATTTCTAAGTGAGAGACATCTTCAGTTCTCGCTTCAACACGAGGTGACACCGTGGTGGTGGGATTGGTGGTAGTGTAAATTAATTTATTGTCCTCAACGTCCTCAGAATCCAATGAATTCTCGGATGAGACTGCCCAATCGACTGAAAAAAAAGAGGTTTGGTTAGAATGAATACTGGGGCTTAATGGCGTGAAGGTTTTCATTGAAAAAGATTCGCTTCCAACTATTGAATTTTAAGTGTTGAATTTAATTTTACCAAAATTCTTGGCTACTGGTTTCGGTGTAGTATTGCTTATCAATAATGGTCGCCGAGTTATATGAACATGAACTCGGACGACTCGTATTTTGAGGACTAACCATATTCGTAGTCTGGACTCGATGGACTTCCGGAAACGAGTGCAATTGAAATTGCAAGAACAAAATATAAGATTTTCATATTTTGATATATTTTAATATTTGTAATTAAAACTTTGTAATTGGTAGGCACGATTAAAATGTGCACACAAAAGGCGATTGAATGAGGAATTGAACTGTGCTCTAAATACTGGGGGCTCTTCATTATATAGTAGTATGAAAATTTTAAAACTTCTAAAAGAAATCTGGATATAAGTAGTGTCTTTGATTTCATATGAAACTTGACAAATAGAGTCTTCTTTTTCAGATGAAATTTCACTATTTGTCACAGTTATAAACAGTTCTAAATAATATTTCAAGTTCTCTCCTCTTATGATCATTTCCTTCTAGTGTAATGTACTGGAAAGAAACTCCGAAGACAACATAATTCAAGAAAACATACAAACTCAAGATTAGCTAGAATTATTAGGGGCAAACTTTATGGAATTAAGATGAAAAGAACATCATTGTTGCAGAGAATTATATACATTGGGGCCAAGCCTCAAGGCAACTGCATTCATCAATAGTGTCTACAGGGTGTCTAACAAGTATTGTCTCCCACCGTACAGCATGAACCACAATAGGTGCAATCAAGTGTATGTAATACCTCGTTGGAAAGATCAACTCAAGTGGGATCTCAGGCATAATATTTCAACTCCGTCTAACAGCGTTTTCGCGTGTTCTCGGGAAATATGAAATTTTGAGGAAAAATCGACACTTGCGAAAATGGTGAAGTTGAATTCACGAGATTTACAAGCTTTCACGGCTTTTCCGGTTGAAGACAATGAAAAACCAGCTGAAAGGCGGACAAAAGTTCATTTTTAAATTCCATCGCTAGCTTCGCGCAAACGCGCTTTTAGGTGGAGCTAAAATATGGTGTCTGAGATTCCGATTGAGTCGATCTATCCAACGAGGTATTCCACTGGATTGTATCTATTGTGGTTCTTGCTGTAGGGGAGGGGTACAACACATACTAGACACCCTCTATACATGACGTCTTCGTCTTCGCAGGACCAAAAAGTAACCCCGAATTCTTGGACACAAGTACCAGATCGGCTGCGGGGTAAAAATATGTATAGTCTTCCATTTACGCGTTAATACATGACGTGTGTGTTATAATAAAATGTACTTGAAATTAATGAAATATACTTTGTTGGAACGACGGAAACGCAGGACAAATTGTCAACAATAAATTAGCAAGCAATCACGTCTCTTGGTGAAATGGAATTTGGGAAACACAACTCCTTAATCGATCAGTTGCCCGATGTGTGACATGCCGGGTAAATTAATTCAACCTGCAGTCAAGTTCTCTAAAATCTGGCAAAATTGGAACGAATATCTTAATACTGAGCGTCTTGACATACGAATTGGAACACAATCTTATCACTGTAACTAACGAGGGAAGTACTTAGGGTGCAACTCAACAATTTGACACACTATTTTCCTGAAAGACCGGAAACTCAAACTTTTAAAACATTCACCGGCTCGAGCACTTCCCAGAACTCGATTTAAAATAAATTGGAAGGAAAGGAAATGATATTCGTACGCAGGGATCATAAAGTTGATTTATTTATCCGCCTTTTCATAATCCTAAACTGGTGTAAGATAGTGTAAAAAATGACTATGTATCCTGTCCTTGCTGGGAGTAGTTTTTCAGTAAAAAAAAACTATTGTTCTGTACTGCTTCTAACCCACATTTACAAAATATTGGTTTAAACAAGCTTTTATTTTGCCAATCAATAGAAATGAAGCTCAAGGGCATCCCAATCCGAATGTACACATCAAAAGCCTCAAATATCATGACCGTTTTTAAGTTCTCCACCATCACTTTTCCATGAACTTACAGTAAACTAGTACAAATGGTTCTATTTCAAATAGGAATCTCGGTGAAAAAGGTATCACTGCTAGGTGATGGTGAACAATAGTGGGAAATATTTTTGAACGATGCGTGGATGCGTCGGCAAGAAGACTTTCAATTTCAGTTAAACCCAAATTCCATTTTACCAAGAGACGTGATTATTTGCTAATTTATTGTTGACAATTTGTTCTGCGTATCTGTCATTTCAACAACGTACACTTTGTAAATTTCAAGTACATCTTTTTATAACATACACGTATTGTATTAACGGCGTAAAAGGAAGACCATACATATATTTTTACCCTGAAGCCGATCTGGTACTTGTTTCCAAGAATTTAAAAGGGGTTGTTTTTTGGCCCTGTGAAGACGAAGACGTCATGTATACAGGGTGTCTAGTATGTATTGTCTCCCCCCCCCCCCCCCGTACAGCAAGAACCAGAATCAAGTGGAATACCTCGTTGGATATATAAACTCAAACTGGATCTCAGACATAATATTTTATGTCCACCTGAGTTTTTCTCCGTCTTTCAGCCGGTTTTTAACGGTCTTTGACCTGAAAACCCGCGAAAGCTAGAAATTCTCATGAAATCAACTTCACCACATTCGCGAGTGTCGATTTTTCCTCAAAATTTCATATTTCCCGAGAACACGCGAAAACATTGTCAGATGGAGTCAAAATATTTTGCCTGAGATCCCACTTGAGTTGATCTTTCTAACGAGGTACCTTTTACACTTGATTGCACCTAATGTAGTTCCTACTCTAGGTTGAGAGACAATACTTATTAGACACCCTGTAGATACTATTGATGAATGCAGTTGCCTTGATGCTTGACCCCAATGTATATAATTCTCTGAATCAATGCTGTTCTTTTCATCTTAATCCCATAAAGTTTGTCACTTGCAAATCTTGAGTTCATGCATTTTCTTGAATTATCTTGTGTTTGGAGTGCCTTTGGAGTACGTTACATTAGAATGAAATAATCATACGAGGTTAGGATTTTCCCTTGAAATATTATGATTAGCGTTTGGAACTGTGATAAAGAGTCACATTTCATGTGAAATAGAAGACTCTATTTGTCAAGTTTCATATGAAATCGAAGACACTACTGATATCCGGATTTTTTAAAAAAGGTTTCATACTATATATAATGAGGAGCCCCCAGAATGAGTACAGTTCAATTCCTCATTCACTCGCTTTTTGTGTACACATTTTAATCGTGCCTACCATTACAAAGTTTTCTTTACAAATATTAGAATTCATCAAAATATGAAATTCTTATATTTTGTTCTTGCAATTTCAATTGCACTCGTTTCCGGAAGTCCAGCTTACGAATATGGTACGACCTCAGAATACGAGTCCTCCGAGCTCCTAAGTCGGCGACCATTATTGGTAAACGATGGTACAACGAGACCAACGAGATCAGCTAGAAATTTGGGTAAAATCAAATTCAATACTTAAAATTCAATAGTTGGAAGAATTTTTTCTTCAAAGAAAACCTTCAAGCCTTGAAGTCCGAGTATTCGTTCTGACCTGACCCTGACGCTCTTCTTTTTCAGTCGATTGGGCAGACTCATCCGGGACAATAAATCCGGGACGGGTTGAGGACAATAAATTGATTTACACTCTGGTGTCATCATCCGGTGTTGAAGCGGGAACTGAGTATGGCTTGGACTTAGAAATTGCCACTGCAACAAATGTTCCGCGTACTGGTGAGATTTATTAATTTAATATTTAATATTGTCAGGCGTTTAAAATCTGATTACGTTGCAGATCCTGAAGAATGTACTTGCGGAAAGTCCAAAACTATTTGTGAAGATGGATGGGTAACTTTTGGGAACAAATGTCTGAAACTAAAATACACACCAGAGACGTATGTCACAGCTTCCAATCTTTGTCGGGACGAACACAATGCCAGAATCCTTACGATTCAGTCACAGGAAGAGCAGACATTTTTCGAAAAATTATTCATCGAGACAGGTATCGGTAAATCTATTGGAAGGGCATCAGAAGCTGTCTATTTGGGACTTGAACGTTGTCCTCGAACCGGATTTCACTGGGTTGGACCAAATGAGACGAAGATTCCAGTGACGTACAAAAATTGGGACATCGGCGAACCTCAGAGTATGGCCGGAATTGGGGCAGAAGCATGTGCGGCTATGGTTTTGCGTGATATGCCCAATAGGCATCCGATTGCGTCATATGGAAAATGGCATGATTATGGATGTGACCGTCAACATATGTTCGTTTGTGAAAAGGAGGGGTTGTAGTAACATAGTTACAAGGTCCGATGATTTACAACAGTTTTCTCACATTTATGAACTGAATAAAAGAACTTGAGCTGTCTAGGGAATTTCATTTTACTACCGACGCTGTGTGCTTTTCATTTTGATAATTATATTCTACTAAATCATCGTCTGAATTATCATACTTATTCTATCTAATTTTAATTGACAATTAAATCAATAATAAATATCCTGGAATAGAACAAATGGTCTGTTAGCTTTTATTCTTATTACTAATTAAACCAGACGTGTGATACCGAAACAGCTGTATTGTGCATGCACAACCTGCGGCATCGGTCCGCCATAGCTCCATCGAGGTCAGGCAGAGTATAGGGCCAGATGACCGAAGTCTATTCTAGTACAGTGTCATTCTAACCTTGAGGTCAACTAAGGTCGGTCGGTTAGTTTCAAAGTCTGGCCTTGGTCATACAAGCGACTAACATATTAGTGCGCCGAATTCATAGAACATTCTTTCAATTTTTAGCCAAAATTTTTATCTAATCGGAACAATTCGTCTTTTAAAATATTTTTGTAAGTGAATTACTTGATTTAATGAGTGGAATAATGTCATTATTTCTATAAAAGTTGAAGTAAACTATGTATATATATATTTTCATATTATATTCGTTGAATCATATACTTGTGTCTAATTATTTCGTCATTTTGGCGAAAATTAGATTGGAACTCTGAATTAGACGGAGAGTCGAATTGTTCATTTTTCTTAGTAAGTGACCCTGAATGGTATTTGGAGACTGCGGAATCATTATCGATTGTCTTAATCAGGTTCGGACCGGCCAGTTAGTATTGTGCCAAATAGGAGACTTTCGGTAAAACCGTAGTGATCAGTTACTCGACCGTGGTGTTTGTGGACATTCCTCAATGATCCTTGGAATTGGGACCTGCTGCCCACGAATAATCTGAGCAATCGGACAGTCAGCCCTCAGCCCCTGACAGAAGATAAATTTGAGTTAGTGGAATATCACATGTACGGTCTATTGTCTATTGCCGTAGTTACTCTATATTATTTTATCCAACCCTGTTAAGAGGATACAGACTCCTATTTTGCACTACATTCTACAACTTTAAGAAATATACATTGAGTACCAAAAAGGACGCGACACCCCAACTGCAAGAGTGCATGGGCTACGAGTCCTTGAAAGTGCGTGCACTCTTGCAGTCGGGGCAAGTTGGGGTGTCACGTCCTATTTGGTACTCACTGTATAACTATCAAAATAAAACCAGCACATAGCGTCAACATCGGCAGTCAAATAAAATTTCGTAGATCGACAAGTTCTTTTATTCAGATAAAAAATGTGAGGAAACTGTTGTCAATCATCGGACCTTGTAACTATGTTACTACAACCCTTCCTTTTCACAAACAAACATATGTTTTGCGTCGCAACCATAATCATGCCATTTTCCATAAGACGCAATCGGACGCCGTTCGGGCCGATCACCCAAAATCAAAGCCGCACAAGCTTCCGCCCCAACTCCAGCCATACTCTGAGGTTCCCCGATGTCCCAATTTTCGTACACAACTGGAATCTACGTCTAATCTGGGCCAACGCAGTTCGAGGGCAACGTTCAAGTCCCAAATAGACAAATTTTGATGCACTTCCAACAATTTAACCGATACCTGTCTCGATGAATAATTTCACTAAAAATGTCTGATCTTCCTGTGACTGAATCGTAAAGATTCTGGCGTTGTGTTCATCCCGACAAATATTGGAAGCTTTGAGGTACGTCTTGGGTGTGTATTTTAGTTTCAGAAATTTATTCCTGCAGGTCACCCATCCGTCTTCACAACTAATTTTGTACCTTGCGAAAGTGCAGTGTTCAGGATCTGCAAAGTAATCAGATTTTCAAAACCTGATAATATTGAACATGAAATTAAATAATTCTCACCAGTATGCGGAACGTCTGGTGCAGCGGCGATTTCTAAATCATCGTCATCTTCGGTTCCCGCTTCAAGACGAGGTGACACCAAAGTGTAAATTAATTTTCGGAAGACACTGCCAAATAGACTGAAAAAATAGGACAAGTTCAGAATGAATACTAGGGCCTCACGGCGCGAAGGATGTCTTTGAAAAAAATCCTTCCAACTATTGAATTTTGAGAGTTGAGTTTAATTTTACCCGAATTTTTGGCTACTGGATTCGGTGTAGCATCGTTTATCAATAATGGTCGCATAGTTATCACGATCTCGGAGGACTCGTATTCTGAGGACGCATCATATTCGTAAGCTGGACTTCCGGAAACGTTTGCAATTGGAATTGTAAGAACAAAATATAAGAATTTCATATTTTGATAAATTTTAATACTTGTAAAGAAAACTTGGTAATTGGTAGGCTCGACTAAAATGTGTACACAGAAAGCGAGTGAATGAGGATTTGAACTGTCCTCTAAATACTGGGGGCTCTTTATTATATAGTACAAAAAATCAGGATATCAGTAGTGTCTTCGATTTATATGAAAGTTGAATATTTACCACAGTTCCAAATGCTAATCATAGTCAAGTTAGAAGTGCTAACCTTGTATGATTATTTCCTTCTAGTGTAACGTACTGCAGAGACACTCCAAAGACAAGATAATTCAAGAAAATATACAAACTCAAGATTAGCTAGAATTATTAGTGGCGAACTTTATGGAATTAAGATGAAAAGAACAGCATTGATTCAGAGAATTATATACATTGGGGTCAAGTATCAAGGCAAATGCATTCATAAATAAGTATCTACATGGTGTCTAATAAGTATTGTCACCCACCCTACAGCAGGAACCACAATAGGTGCAATAAAGTGAAATATTATTGGGGAGCCCAGTAATACATATTCACCTCGTTGGGAAGATGCGATCTACTTCAACTCCACATAAAAGCGTTGTCGCGTGTTCCACAGGAAAAATAAAAATTTTACGCAATATCGACACTTGCGAATGTCTTGAAGTTTAGTTTACGAGATTTTCAAGCTTTCACGGCTTTTCAGGTTGAAGATCTTAAAAAAGGGCTGAAAAACGGAGAAAAACTCATTCTTTAAATTCCCTTGCGTACTGTGCGCTAACTCGCTTTCAGGTGGAGATAAAATATGGTGTCTGAGATCCCACTTGAGCTGATCTATCCAACGAGGTATTCCATTTGATTGTATCTATTATGGTCCCTGCTGTAGGGGAGGGGTACACATACTAGACACCCCATATACATGACGTCTTCGCCTTCTCAGAACTGAAAAACAACCTTAATTTCTTGGAATTAAGTACAAGATTGGGTTCAGGGTAAAAATATAGTCTTCCATTTATGTGTTAATATATCACGTGTGTGTTATAAAAAATGTACTTGAAATAAATGAAATGTACTTTGTTGTAACGACAAAAACGCAGAACAAAATGTCAAGAATATTTCGCAAGTAATCACGTGTTTTGTTGAAATGGGATTTGCGAAAAAAAACTTTTTTTAAAGGATCAGGGGATCCCGAAGTGTGGCATGTCGGGTAAATGAACTCAACCTGCAATCTAGTTCTCAAAATTTTGGCGAAATCGGGACCGATATCTTAATACAGATCGAGCGTCTTGATATATAAGGAATTCGAACACGATCTTATTACTATAAACTAACGAGGGAAGTACTTAGAGTGCAACTCAACGAATTGAAAAAATGTATTTTCTTGAAAGACCGGAAACTCAAACTGTTAAAACACCCACCAGTTCGACCACCTCTCAAAACTATATTAAAATACAGGGTGTCCCAAAAGAATATGAACACTTTCAAGAATTCATACTTTCCAAAGTATGGTCCGAATTTTCGAAAAAAGTATTTTTAATAAAATTTCAAACGAACTTGTTTTTTTAACAATTTTTACATTTTACGATTTGCGAAGCGTATTCCCGATATAACGGCCTCTCTTAATTTTGCACTCCCAGAGCCTAATAACGTTATTAGCATGCAAAATTCCGAGGGTTTTAAAATTTCAAGCCCCTATCCCAGATTTATAAAATTGTCAAAAATAAAGTTTAACGCTGATTTCGGGACTTCAAAATTTCAAAAATAAATTTCGAGCATTTCCAAATCGAATTTGGAATTTTTTTTCGAGATTTTCAAATTTCGAAAATCATTTTTAAAATTTTGATATTAGGCTTCGGGAGTGCAAAATTAAAACAGGCCGTTGTATCGGGAGTACGCTTCGCTAATCGTAAAATATAAAAATTGTTAAAAAGAAAAGTCCTTTCGAAATTTTATTAAAAATACTTTTTTTTTGAAAATCTGGTCCATACTTTGGAAACTATGAATTTTTGAAAGTGTTCATATTCTTTTGGGACACCCTGTAGAACTTTTCGTCGTCACGAAATTCCACGGGGACTACAAATGAGTAAATGCCATAAACAAAAGGCAATGTATGATAGCATTATTTACTGGGCTGGATTTGCGCTGTACGTTTGTAAAACATCATTTGCTAAAGTATATTCTTTTGCTGAAATGGAATATCTGAAAGGATAAACTTTGTCTTAAAATGTAAGCTTTCGCTTGAAATGGTTTGAATACAAATATCTTAGACGATGTTAGCGTATTTACATATTAAGTGAGTTCATTTATTTACGTAAAAAATTTCAGAAATATGTTGTCCATATTTGGACGTCGCAGCTATGTCATTACAACTCCTCCCTCTCGCAAACAAACATATGTTTAGCGTCACAACCATAATCATGCCATTTTCCATAAGACGCATTCGGACGATCACCCAAAATCATAGCCGCACATGCTTCTGCCCCAATTCCAGCCATACTCTGAGGTTCCCCGATGTCCCAATTTTCGTACGTCACGGGAATTTTCGTTTCATTTGGTCCAACCCAGTGAAACCCAGTCCGAGGACAACGTTCAAGTCCCATATAGACAAATTTTGATGCACTTCCAACACTTTTACCGATACCTGTTTCAATGAATAATTTCTCAAAGAATGTCTGATCCTCCTGTGACTGAATCGTAAAGATTCTGGCATTGTGTTCATCCCGACAAATATTGAAAGCTTTGACATACGTCTCTGGTGTGTATTTTAGTTTCAAACATTTGTGTCCCAAAGTTACCCAACCGTCTTCACAACTAATTTTGGGTGTTCCGCAGGTACAATGTTCGGGATCTGCGAAGTAATAAGATTTTCAAAACCTGAAAATACATATATTAAATTAAATAAATCTCACCAGTATGCGGTACATCTGGTGCAGTTGTAATTCCCAAGTCAGAGTCATCTTCAGTTCTCGCTTCAACACGAGTTGACACCATGGTGTAAATTAATTTATTGTCCTCAACGTCCTCAGCAGTATCCATTGAATTTTCGGAAGAGACTGCCAAATCGACTAAAAGGAAAGAGGACAGGGTCAGTCAGAACAAATACTCGTGCTTGACGATGTGAAGGTTTTCTTTCAAAAAACTTGCTTTAATTTCGCCCAAATTTTTAGGTACTTATTTCGGTCCAGCAACGTTTTTCAAAAATGGTCGGCGAGTTGTTATGAACTCGGAGGACGCGTAATCTTAGGACTCACCATATTCGTAGGCTGGACTTCCGTAAACGTGTGCAATTGAAATTGCAAGAACAAAATATAAGAATTTCATATTTTGATGAATTTTAGTACCTGCAATAAAAAAATTTAAGTTGGTAGGCACGATTAAAATGTGTACACTAAACGCGAGTGAGTGAGGAATTGAACTGTGCTCTAAATACTGGAGGCTCATTATTATATAGTGTGAAAACTCCGGATATCAGTAGTGTTTTCAATTTCATATGAAACCTGACTAATAGAATCTTCTTTTTCACATGAAATTTGACTATTTATCACAGTTCCAAACTCTAATCGTAATATTTCAAGTTAAAAGTCCTAACCTCTTATGATTATTTCCTTCGAGTGTAACGTACTCCAGAGACACTCCAAAGACAAGTTAATTCCAGAAAACATACAAACTCAAGATTAGCTGGAATGATTAATGACGAACCTTATGGAATTGAAATGAAAAAAACAGCATTGATTCAGAGAATTACATACATTGGGATCAATCTTCAAGGCAAATGCAGTCATAAATAGTATGTACACATTACATCTTCGTCTTCGCATGATCGAGAAACAACCCCTTGATTTTTCATTTCATTCATTTCTCGCCATTCTTGCTTCCCCGGACCGGGAATAATTAATATAAATCTGTACACTCATTATTATCCGTAGTATCAATACTAATTTAGGAGAAGTAATTAAAAAAATAATGCTATATGAAAATGTAATTCCTAGCATGTTCTACCTCCTTTAAAATCGGGAGAACTCCAGTAAATGAATAGAGGGACAGCCAGTGCCGGCGCGACCGGAGTCCCGGCCCGGGTGTGAAGTGATACGACCCGGCCCCGACTTTCTTACGATGAAACTATTTGACATGGTTCTCTCTGAGCCCAAACTCTTTGTTCTAATAGATCATTATCGCCCCAAATCCTAAATTGTTAGGTAATGAGAGCACACAAAACTTCACTTTTAACAATTTTATGTTAAAAATCGAGTCTTTGGTAAATTATTTTCTTGCCAAAATACAATCAAATATAGAAAGAAAATCATTTTCATCTGCTAATTTATTACTTTATACATTTCACAGGGTTTCCAAAAACAATTTCTTTGCGATTTGTGAAGAAATTTGGATCGTGAGATCAGTTTTCAGGGAAAGTTCCGTGGAATATCGCATGCCAAAATCTTCAGACTTCTCCTCTTTCACTTAATTTAGAAATTCCAAGAAGTTCTAAAAATTGAGTTTAGAGTGTTGCCGTGGGCTACTGACTATTTTGAGGGTTGGGAAAATGGGCAAAGGTCTTTCAGGAAATAGAGATTGGATAAAATTCCAGAGAACCGCATCAAATAGTTTCCTCACTGGTTAGGGGATAATTCAATCAATTGAATGTGCAAAAAAATTCCAATCAGATATTTTGCAAGCGGCAATAGCAAGATACGATTATACTGTCTTATTCGCAGAATTACGGTTTCACTTTCGAAATACATTCACAACAATAATTAGCAACTAAAAATTTTATGTATCCATTCAGGATTCAAGATCTTAGAAGGTAATTTCATTTTCAAGTTTCAATTTTAGAATAACTTGTCAATCCTCAAATCGTTCATACACATGTACACTTGTAAGTTCAAGTGTTGTAAGTTCAGGTGTTAGATCAGGATCAATTAATTGAATATGATAATCGACTGATCCACAGTACGGAATCCAGTGGTCCAGAGATTCAGATCCCAATATTTTCAATTTGTTTGCCTTGAATGGTTTCAAACGTTTCAAAATTAATTGCTAACCTTCGTTCACCTTGTAAGTTATGTGATTATGGAATTTTAATTTATAGCGACTACTTTAGTTAGCATTTTAGTTGAACGCTTTTATCGAGTCTATTGGGGCCGTCCCGGCCCCTCGGGCTCCCGGCCCGGGTGCAGCGCACCCTCAGGCACACCCGTCGCGCCGGTACT
>JAQFYE010005252.1:0-12186 GCA_034694305.1 Protaphorura glebata | reverse complement strand
TTCCGCGGGCGTCTTGCGCCTACCTGCAGGATTAGCCCTGCAGGAAATTTGGTCCGAAAATCAAGCAGGAGATTTCCAGTTGAACCCCATGAGACGGAACCTGTCGGAATTTTCTGTGAGGGTACTATTTAGAAGCAGACATTAGACTATTGTAATCATTAATTGACGCGTCACGCTTGTCAGAAAGAATTGGATAATTGTAAAACATATTAAATTGATTATTATGCTCCTTTTTCGAACCTCAGATCAAGTTTCATAGTGAAACTTACCGGACCAAGCAAAAATCTGCCACTTATAAATTTGAAGCTATGATGGATCGTTGAACTGTGACTCTTTGAATACTCACCACCTCGATCTCATTTTTCTCCGATTAAAAGAAGCGATTCCGGCCACTGTTTCCTGAAAACTTCATGGAAATTTATTTTTTTCCTCCAAACTGATTTCTTTGCCTTTATTTCTATTTGTGTACGTATTTGAGTAAAAAATAATTTTCCCGGGATTTTCCGAAGAAGTGACTGGAATCGATTTTCCTAATCGGTGAAGAATGAGATCGACGGGTTGAGTTTGGTAATATTAAAATTTTCTTACTTGTTAGATTCCCTAGTGAAGTCATTCGGCAATTGTCATTCCTCAGATTCAGAATCTTTTCTCTTCTCTTCTCTGCAGTCATTTGGTCCAAAAAATTTACGTCATCAGTGATTCCTTGGAGTGCATGAGTTGGAATGCCAGTGAAGAAAGAGTCCAAGTCCAGCTCCTCCGCTCCTTGAATAAAACTGGAAATAGACAGTGATACTAATCCTGACATCTTCTTCTAGATCTGTGTGAATATCTCCTCAGCATCATGTTCAACAGTCAAACTTAATTTAGTCAAATTTGGGAAGCCTCTCAAGATGTCACAGAACGCGTGGCCTGTCATCTTGTAATTAGAAACATTGAATGATTTGACGGTTAGACAAGTCTCAAATTGAGAAAAGAACTCAGTCCAATTCTTCGAAGGTTGAGTCTATAGAATGTACATGCCAATGTCTGGAGGGCTGGGAAGTTCTGGCTTAAATTAACATGCTTGTGAACAAAGGGAAAGCAGCAGAATGAAAAAGTCAATGACTTAAGGCGCGGCATGAACGGGAAGTCCATCAAAATATTACTAACTCCTTGTTCCAAGCTAAGGTCTCGAAGTGAGTCTTTGAAGCAAGTGGCCAATTGGATTAAAATAGGATTAATGTCAACTCTTTCTAATATAGGCTTGCTAAGAGTAAGGCTCTTCAACTTCAATCCGTCCTCTTTTGATCCCATTCTTATCAAACGTTCAATATAGACAATTTTTGCCCATTCAAGGTGCAAAGACTGAATGGCGGACTCCATTCCTAGATTCTCAATTGCATTCAACACAACACCAATCCCAATTCCATTCTCTTACCGAATTCCATTATCATGAGTCGTGTCTCTTACAACAATGTCCCAAATGTTTGGAGCTGCAGTCAATAATTCCACAATAAGAGTCGGACAAAACTTCAATCCTTTTTTTTCGCTGTCGGGTGTGAATGTAATTTTTTTCAGGGAAGTGAATGTGGGGTTGAAGTCCGTGAATAATTTTACAACAATTTCAGAACGCGAGACAAGGTTGGAGGGAAGTACCAGGTTTTGAACATTTGGGGAACATCTGAGAACTTGTGACATATCTTCAATCGTGTAGCATCCACTGATTTCACTGAAGTCAATCTCCGTCGTTATTTCCCCACAGAGTCCAAAAAATTGTTCCCCGAGTCGATTTGTTGTATGAAACGGTCCGAGTCTAAATTTTGAGAATGGAATCTAGAGGTGTGAACGGGCCGACTTTGGGTGGCCTGGCCCGATCCGGCCCGTTTATTTTTCAGCCCGAATCCGATCCGGCCCGAAATATTTTTTAAAAAGTCGGCCCGGCCCGATCCGGCCCGTTTGCTTTTAAGTCCGAATCCGATCCGGCCCGGAATATTTTTTTTTTAAATTCGGCCCGGCCCGATCCGGCCCGTTTGTTTTCAAGTCCGAGCCCGATCCGGCCCGAAATATTATTTTTTGTCGGCCCGATTGTTTTTAAGACTGGACGCGATCCGGCCTGAAATATTTTAATTTCGAAATTGAAGGAGTAAACAGTGCCTATCTACTAGATTTAGCTGGAGAATTGAAATCGAATGCTGAGTGTGTTACAATTTAATTTAAAATTGCTTATGTATTTGAAACAAAAAATGAAGATTAAAAACAAAATGAAATCAAACCGGTTTTTTTAAATGAAGTTTGAATTTTGGTTGAAGGACGCGTGATTGCGCGTATACAATTAGTATTTGATGACTGCGCAAACCATAGAAATGACATTTGCATTTGAGTCATCCTCTTCTCAGCTTCAACGGGAAAAGATAGGTGAACGGGCCACCCTTTTTCGGCCCGGCCCGATCCGTCCCGTTTGTTTAAGTCTGGGTCCGATCCGGCAAGAAATATTTTTTAAAAAATCGGCCCGGCCCGATACGGCCCGTTTATTTTTCAGTCCGAGCCCGATCTGGCCCGAAATTTTTTAATATTTTTTTGGTCCGATCCGTCCGAAAGTTGGGCCGGGCCGGCCCGACCTGGCCCGGCCCGTTCACACCGCTAATGGAATCCCCAATTCATTTGAGCTGAATAATTTCACAAAATGTTCCACGCTACGACGGGTGTCCCGAGTTCCGGCATTGTCGTGACTCCCACAAATTGTGACACGGAAGGTGGTGCGCATGTGTGGAACGGTGTGGAGATTCCACATTTCACAGACCACTCGACAAGCTCTCAAGTCACACCGTTTCACGAATTCAAACAATGTCTCCATAACCTAAGAAGTAAATCACAGAGAAAACCGGGTCAACGAAAGGAAATAAATTCCACACTGGAATTACGGCCGAATCTTATTTGGATATAAGTCTCTTTCCATTTTTTTCCCAATGCATGCATTTTATGTTAAGTCGGTATTAAAGTTCAGTTCGACCCCATTGAATCATTATCACAATAGACACCCGGAACATGTTAATTTTTTGTGTTATCAGAAAAACGGAAATACATTTTTTTATATTTATTCTTTACTTTCATATGAGTTTTAAGAACGTGATTATTTGTAAATATTTGATTCACGGTAGTAAATTATTGCCAAGAAAAAAGAGAAATTCCACTGTGTAGACTGTGGCGTCAAGGTATTGACTAAGTGTGCAAATTTATTGAACTTAGTTCTAGGACAATTGATAATCGACATTTTAGAACTGAGAAATCGAAGGCCGTAGTTGTCCGGGCGATTAATCCTACTAATAACCGGTACAGTTAGCTTAAGGAACTGTTCAGTAGATATTACATGAATGATTAGATAGAAATAAGGTTCCAAAATTCTATTTATTCTCGGGAGAACTCTCGCCATAATCTAAACGAGAATGTGTAATTGTGTAAAATTTATTAGAAGGTGGACGCAAACTCAAGATATTTATTTGATTCCGGTAGTCAAACGCTTTGGGAGCAAACGGTGCATTGAAAGTATAAGAATACCTTAACATTCACCGGAATTATTGTAGACTAATATTTTAACTAAGACATCATTTGAATCAACTAATTTTCAATGGTTATCAACTGCAATTACAACAATTGCTAAAGTTGGCAGACTTGATTTAAATCAGTTAAAAATAATTGCTTAATGAATATGAACATTAGAGGTCTGCTGAAATCGTGTTACAGTGAGAAAATGTTTGTTTTATCCTTCCCGAAGGAGGCAAGCCTACATATTTCGTCAAGTTTATTTAGCGAAATCGGAATACCAAGTCGTTGAGTAATGGATGGTCTCCTCGCCCCAACCATTTCTTCTCTTCATCAAAAGGCACATGAGTCCACTTGACCTGAAATGGTTATCACACAAAGTAAATCACTGAAATTCTATGAAGATATTCAATTTATTCGTAATAAAAAATAATACTAAACTCCCAAAGTTCCTTCATTTCAAAACCATTCTAATCGCAATCATTATATGTTAATTTATCCGAAATGCACAAAATATAGGTGACTTACGATTAGTTGGATTAATCTCTCCGTTACTCACATATTTTAAGAAATCCAACCGTTGAACTTTGTCTCTTGTCGTCCTAAGTAGAGATGACCGCAATTATATAATAGTTGAACTACTCTACTTCGGAACAAAAATATTCACATAATTTTTGCTACTTGCGATTAGTTTTGAATTAATTCAATCTATGACTGATTTCCGAAGGAGTGCTATCCCGGTGCGATGATTCTAATTCTAGTTCGCCGACACCAATCGATACATAAATGTTACGTAGTAGTGGAATGCACCGGCATGTGTTTGAATTGGAGGAGTACGACAGTAACTTCGTAGTAGGAAATAATGGGGAAAGTGTTGTGAAAATTGGATCAATAAAATCTCAACTTTCTTCTACGTTCTCTCTAGGAATTTCTCCAACTTCTTCTTCAACTCACCATTTAATTCATATATGTACACAGGGTGTGCCAGAATGATGTAACCAATAACATTTTGGTATAACTTTTGACCAGCTGTTAAAGCCCTTTCTAAAGTATAAATTGCTTTAAAAGTACACAATGGGGGTATTCACGACCTCCGATCCATAAAGCCGTAAACGAGTAAACCCGTAAAGTTTTTACTTGTTTATCGCTCTACCTGTACGCCATTGTGAAGAGCCCCGAAATGGAGTCGGTTAAAAGTGCTAAAGAGTGACCGCGAGGATTTAAATTTATCAGTTTAAGAAATTTTAATTCTCAGAGGTCTGAAATTGTAAACATCAGCGCAAGATTGACGTCTGAAGTTGACGTTAAGGACACGAGAGAGGCTCGTCGATGTGGAAAGTGCTTGATTTGGATCATTAGTCTCTTTCCTCATTTTGAAAGACACGTGGCTGACCATGACAGACCACCCAAGCCCCGACCCCATAAATGCGACACTTGTCTCATTACCAACCATTACTTGAAATACTAGCCATATACGTCGGTTAACGAGTAGAGCGCAGGTAGAACGCGCCAGCCAATCAGAAATGAGAAATATGACGTAACTCTACCCGTCGGCTTTACCGATCAGTTAAGCTTTACTCGTTTACCGACTATTACTGACTATTACTCGTTTACGGCTTTATGGATCGAGCTCGTGAATACCCCCAATATAAACATAATTTCACAATTACAAACAAAGAGTGTATTTATCTAAATTCACACTGAACAATTTCCTAGGAACCGTTTCATCTACCTTACACACAGACGCATGATCAATAAAAAATATGCATACAGAATAATGGCAGAAATTGCTCGCACTTAAACATTGCATGTATTCAAACTATTTGATTAAATATAAACACAAAACAGATTTTGTACACGGTCCACGTCAGGACCTTAAATTGAACATATTAATCTAGACAACTCTCAAGATCGGAACTCCATTATCACCAATATCAACACTCAGTACATTCTTTGAAGGTCCTCCCTTGTTGGCCGGCCTTGGTTCTTTCGTCCCAAATTTCCATCCAAATCTAGTAATCAAAGACGTACTAGTTTAGAAAAATCTAATTGAATCACAACTACAAATACAATTCCTTGAAACTAATATTTTTATTATTCGGTCATCATTATGTTAAAATTGCGTAAATTGTAAGGCCTGACGGGCAAAAATTGAACAACAGTGAAAAGTAAGAAATTATTGCATAAATGTTATTCATAGCAAAAATCCAGCAAAATTGCGATTTAAATTTCTTGACTAAAGATGTTTTGAGAACTTACAATGCATTATAGAGCAGAGATCCGATGATTCCTATGATTTGAAACAATGATGTGGCCATGAATCGTAGGTCGCCATACTCAATTCCTGTAACAATTTCTGTAGAACTTTTGTTATCTAATATTACATTGGACGTATTTATTTTCTGCAGAGTATAATTCATTTTTGATAATTTTGACAAACTTATTACGTTTGGAATACCACAAACAAACACGACAAAAGAGGAGGGACTTTATTATATGACTGATGCAGTGGATCGCTTCAAAAATTATAATTAATTTTTGTAGGGCATCATATTTGTATTTTAAGAGGTTTATCAATTAGCATAACTAAGAAAACTAAACCACCGTTACGATTCAATAGTAATAATATTCATGACTTTAATATGTTAGTGTCAATCCCTGAGTACTTCAGTGTGTATTGTTTTTTATTCCATACATGTCATCAACGTAGAAACACAAGTACTGAGCACATGAAAAATGCCCCGAACATGGGCGAATACTTAGTGAAAAGTAGAGTTTATGTTCATATCATTCCATACTGTGACATTTTGTTTAACTTCAACGAAAGCACACAACAGTTTATCAATACATTGTGAGTAGATTTTGTGGGATAACTATAACAATCGCTAACCAAATTGTAATAATCAGAAGGATATTCAGTATGGGCAAATTGGACAATTTGTAGAATAAGCCAAGTGTTTTAAACTGGCCTAGCCGAAAAAGAAGAAGCCATTTTAATTAATTACACATTACGGGAGCTATGCCGTCGTATTTACTTACACCGCAAATCAAGCGTGCACGCATCGCATAACTTTCTGCATGATCTTTAAGTCATGTATATCATTCCCCACTCCCCACATGCTAGATATAGAGTTAACTAAACTCAAAATGAACGACTGGGCCAAAATTAACTTATGCTTTGACGCACAAAACTCATAATTACATATAAACTTGTAATCCTGATATATCATGCCATTGCAATACTGCTAACATGTATATCCCATTTAAGGGTCTTGTCAATTGTTAAACTTTCACTCTTATCAATCACTGCCCGTTGAGAGTAAAAAGAGAGATTATGAAGTATTTTTAATAAGTGGTTTCCCGATGAACATAATTCTTTTTATCACTGTCTAATTACTAAGTGGTTCAAAATTGTCATCTCATTGTTTATGTTTTGTTTCAATCTACTAATTTTATTTGCTTTATCAGAGAATGAATCGTCAGCCACAAAAAGTTGTGGCATAAACTTTATGAAACCATCAGGCAAGTCGTTTATGTAAAATGAAGTGGGACAATCAAGCTGCCCTGTGGAAGGTCAATCAAAATATCAATTATACACTTGAAATCCTGTCTGTTACATTGACAAATTGCTTGCGATCAAGAAGTCAATGGTGTGACCGGAAGTCAGGGATCTACAAATTGGACGAAACTGACTACAGGTTTTACCATTTTCACATTTTGGCATTCAAGTAATTTTTTAAATATAAGGCCACCCACTTCCTAAGCTCAAGCTACAAATTTTTAGTTGCTATTTTGAAAATTTGAAAACTGCATTAGAAATTTTGGGTTTCGACCATAGTGGGATTCCTCGATTGCGGTTTTCGGTTTTCGACCGAAAGTCTATTTCGGTGCATCACTTGCATGCCGGAGTAGCTTATCCAAAATTTGTGTACATTGTCGTCGGTTAAATATGTAGGACCCCGTTCATCGCTACCATAGTAATACAAAACTTATTTTGTAGCCATTCCAATGTAATTCCGCGTCATACAGTCAAAGTGTGTTACTGAATTGCAAGGTTCTAAATATAAATTCCCAGACTTGGTGACAGAAGATTATAAACGAAGGTGTGGACCTATTTATGCCGCAGCCGGTATTTCGGTCGTAAATGATGTCAAACCGCTTGGGAGTCGTATAATTTATTTTTTATAGTTACCCAAATGTTTTAACTTGAATGTGGAAATTGTCTTGGGTATTACTGTAAATGACTTCACATAAACTATAGAATACTAAATTCTGGACGAAGTTAAGCCTGAAATATACAAGTAATACATGATCATTTTTTACCTGGCGATTCAAGTATAAATATATAATTGGGCAATGCTTTCGGTAATTTTGAGGTATTTCTCTATTCTCAAGAGCCAGTCAGGTACAAGATTAACCAACAAAACAATTTTTCAAAAGAATTAGTTTTTTTAGAATTTCCATTTATAAAAATCGAACCAAGAATGATCAAAAATCAGTTTCGCACCAGTTCACAGAACAGGCTGAAAAATTAATATTACTAAATGTTAAATCCTTGACAGTAAATGTCCATTTGACTAGACGAATAAGAATGATTAGATCAATGCGAAACATATATTTCCCAGGAAATTATTACAAATCCGACTTATCATAATTCTAATTTAGCATGACAGAAGACGATGTATTCTTTTAATAGTATTAATAGCAATTCGCAGTATGCTGAGAACACCTGCACGACAGCATACTTGACAATGCATAACCTTGGCCTTTTATTAATTATGTTCCATTTCCAGAGAAGTTCTCATTTCGATGCAATTTAAATATCCTCAACCTGGTGCAATATTGGCACTGCAAAAGTCTGGTACCAACAATGAGATTTGCTCAATTATATTAAAATAATTAAATAATAATTAGATTGCCAGTCGTATATAGGGGGATGGGAATCTTCTAAAATCATTCAAGTCACTCACGAGTAATCTTCGCCTCTTTTATTCGAACACATAAAAACATTAAACATGAGAGTCCTTCTTATTCTGTTAGTAACACTTACTTTGGCCTTTGACACTTCTGAAGGTATGGGTTACTGAAATATAAGTACCCCCTGGATTCACTAACTGCCATTTATATTTAATTTTTAGGTAATGGGCGTTACAAACGAAATTTGTATCAATTGGGCGAATTGATTGGAATTCATACGAAATACAACCGGGTAGGGATAATGGTTAACCGGAACTGGTGTGGGAACGGTGGAAGTGGGCCTACAAAAGATGCTGCCGATGTGTGCTGTCAGCGACACGACTACTGTTATGATGCAATTCCTAGTTGCAGCCCAAAAGTCCAGACTTACAAGATTACGGGGTTGACCTGTGGGGATAGCCCAAATACTTGTCATTTTAAAGCATGTGTTTGTGACGTTGAATTTATTCGTTGTCTCCAACGAGCATAAATATGTTGAATTAATATTCAATCCTCGGGTTTCAGAAGAAGTCAAATGACCAGTAATATAATAAATAGATTATGAGTTGCAATGTACTAATTGGCGTATGGTTTATTAATTTGGTCTTATCGAAAGATAAACTGGACAGAGCACTTGTCCTCTCCTAATTTCTAAGGAGTTGGGCAACATAACTGCTAGCACCACTTAATGTATTAGTTTTTGCATATCCCACAATGAGTATCAGATTTTTCATCGCAAAATGCAAATTTTTTAAAAATGATTCTGACATCGGCAAAATATTAGAGAGTTAGTTGTCGATTTCGTTAATTTGCTATTCAGGCTGGATATCCCGTGGATTTGGTTAATATTTCGATTAATAGGACGTACATGCATGGTCTTGCATGCACGAGAAAATGCTGAAGCATTTAAATTATATTAGGGAAATGAAAGTAAGAATGTTTTATGTACCAAATTTAATATTTGCACATAGATACTAAGAAACATGGGAATTGGATGATTTATTTTTTGAATTGACAGATCAGTTGTCTCATTTTTAGATCCAAATACAAGATATTTACAGACTTGGGTCATTTACATTGAAAATATAATTAATTACAAATTACAGATTACAGCCTACTTTAAAAACTATTTCAATTGCAATTACCAATTACATGCAAAATTAATGGTTTAATTAATTACAATTACAATTACGTAATTTTAATTGGATTTTCAATTACAATTACAATTACAATGCAAATTCAAATTTCAAATATATCTTCTCTTGTGTTTTTCAGCACTAAAAACGCATTTTCTCTTTCACTGTCCAAAACTTCATTCAATCCTTACTAGTCAACAAATGTAATTGAGAAAAAAGTAATTTCAGTTACAAATTACAATTACAATTACAGACATCTTCCAAGTAATTAATTACAATTACAATTACGTAATTGTATTTTGTAATTGAAATTACAATTACCAATGTAATTGACCCAAGTCTGGATATTCATGACATTTATTTGTTTATATAAATTTGACAGTCATTTCTTTGAATTCCTCTTCCTTCGGCAAAAGCTAGCACTGAACTTGAATGACCAGGCTAGAGTCCTTGTCCATTTCTGGTATCATTCTTGGCGATGGATTGGACCTCGACTCTGTTTTCACTGGGATTCGAACTGTAATACTCAAGGAAATTCTTTACATATTTATGGACTTCTGGAAATGGAGCGTGCATGTGAGAAGAGAAACTATTTTGAACATCATGGATCAAAATTCTCACAGGATTCACATTCGGAATCTTACAGGTAAGGATGGTTGAAGTCAACCAACTCTTTTTATCAGTATTTTAAAGTATTAATGTTGATTCAGAGAGCTGAGACAATTGGATTTGGATGTGAGGGGGAGTGGAGGGTATTTGACTCACGTGACTGCCTACTCGACGTTCTACTCCATGAATCATCTCCGCCATCTATATGTCAAATCGTGTACGGTGAGTTAAAATGCAACATGCATCTTACAGGGGAGCCTTTCCAAGTGTTCGGCAAATTTCGACCTGAAATTTTTATGCAAGTTCGTTTCCCAATGCTAACCCAGGGCGTTGAATATCTCATGCTATATTTGTCGCTAAATGCTTTTAGGTGAACTCCAGAGATCAAGGTGTAACGTACATAGATGGGAATTTGAGAAACCATTTACTCAAAGGGCCTCACTTTTAACATTCATATTGACCTCTGGTGGTCACTTGAAGGATTTTGCGGTAAAAGTATATTCTGGAGCTTTTTCCCTTGTTAATTGCAATTTTTATGTAGGCTGAGTGAAATATTAACCACTGCGGGTTATTATTTTGATTTTAAGGGTGTATGTACTTCCAGGAAGTCAGCGAGTATCATAACTTCAATAATTTTGTTTCGTCCCGCAAGTTTAACAGGGACACGTTGTGAAATTCTGCCAAGGGAGTACTTGAGGGAGGGAGGGACTTGGGACTTGGAGCTTTCAAAATTGAGGATGGAAACTTGCTAAGGAATGACGAGATAACTAAGGATGAAAGTCCTAAAACGTATAATATGTATATGTTGCAGCCCATGTGTCGCAGCTGTCTCCGGAGTAGCCCGTGTGTACTCGGGCGAGTGCGCATGTGCTAAAAATGTATATCTCACTTTAAAGACATGAAAGAGGAGACAGATGGGCTAGCCTGTATGTACTCGGATTGGATATTATACGAAGTTCTGTAATTCAGAGAATTTTTGGTTTCCTGGAAGTTGTGCATCATCATTTAAATGAAGTTCTTGAGATGGTAAACGGTATGATTATTGCTTTCCATATTTGACGAGACTTGTCTAGCCCTCACCTCATAGAATTCTAATTGAAGATTCCAAAGCTTATTGCAGTACAGCTGTACATATAATAAGAACACTCGAAGCTTTTCTTTTGTAGTTTACTCAACACATTGATTTCTAACTGTCATGTATAAAATGAAAATAGTTATAATTAACGAATTAATTCATCGTGCTCGTACACTTTAATTAATTTACATATTCTGAGTGGGTTAGGGTTTTCTTTGTTCGAATTTGTTTCGCTTAACTTGTACGTCAGTTCCTTGCAAGACAATTTCATCCATTCAAAAAAGTATAAATAGAGAGAAACTGGGCAGTATCAGACCAGTTCCAATAACGAGCTCAATGAAGAAACAAAACTTCTTTCTCGTTACATTGTTGCAAGTTGGACTTGTAAGACGTAATATTTTGAGACAAGCAATTCCATTTTGAGCAATAAATCACTTCGGCTTTATCTTTATTTTTGTGTTGTGTATATGACCTACATTGCACCGGGCCATACTTGCTAGCTCCATAACTTTGCATCTGACCAGTTTTGGTGTTCCAGACAAGGACCTCAGCGAGTAGCATTGGAACCTTGCCAGTTTGGTCTTCCAAGGGCAGGAGGGGAAAACGTGTTCACAGGAAGGTTCAGCTTCGGACTAGACTTGATTTATAGAAAACATGATTTACGACCCTAGCTTGTGAGCTGTGTGATTCGAGTTGTAATTAGGGAGTTTAAGAGAGTTGTGAGATTTAGACCTGATTTATCAAAGGCGACCTTCACATCAAATTATTTCTTTCAGTGGTATAAACCGCTTCGTAACCAATTGGTTCAAATGGCTGTAACGATTTAGACTCCCCTCAGGGGTATCTAATCCCAGGTTCCCTGTTCCTAATAGGAATTGACCCGGTTTCACA
>JAQFYE010005251.1:0-12186 GCA_034694305.1 Protaphorura glebata | reverse complement strand
TTTGAACTTGACCTCTGACCGCGGGCGTTGACCGCAGACAAAAATGGTTGCGGAAAAAGTTGCTTGTCTCGACGAGGGCAACAACTTTTGTAGGGGTCACTTTTGAGGTTAAGAGGGACCAATGTCGTGACTTTTGATGAACCCTGGCGATGACCCGAAGTTTTTTTGGGCCTAAGTTTTTAACAAAAAGTCTTCAGGGCACCAAGGGCTACCTCTGTGCCGAATTTGAGGACAATCGCACTGGGGGCCGCTGGTCCATGCACTTGCTCTCTTTACACAAGAAATTTTCTTTGGATAGTGTCTTCTTCCATAATTGCCTCTGTGATTCGACAAGATAGTACATCAGAATACTAATAATCAAAATTCAATTTATTTTTTTAATATTCTTTGCACAACTCATGACCCTGTCTCGTCTTGGTTTAAACTGCACACGCCTTGAAACTGCGTCTCATACCGCGTCACAAGAACCTCCCTCCCAGAAGGTTTGCCGCCGCGAAGATGAGGAAACAAAATTCGTTCCCCGGTGAACAAACCGGTTCTGCCGTACAGTCCCCAGATTTCTTTTTTATAGTGGTACTCTTACAATTTAAACAGTGATTTTATAGGACGACCCTCCTGACATCATTGAGAGTCACCAGACAAAATTTCAAGAAGATTGGACTGGATGTAAGGTAAGCGATAAGCGAAATGGTCAACCGGGAATAACAAAGGTAAATCGCCAGTTTGTTTATTAGAGTGTCCTTAAGTGGGTGTCAATTCGATGGTCACCGATTGGGGTTGACAAATGGTAACATGGAAATCGCGCTATGTTAGCCCAATTAGGTGAAGTCGGATAAGAAGTGATATATGCATTTAGAGAATCTAGGGAGCTATTCCGTTTAAATCTATGACCCGTCAAGCGGCGCTGACGAGCGTTTGCGTAGAAAACGGGATGAAAATCTCACAAAAGTCGGTCTGCCTTTACAAAAACAGACAAATCAAAACTTCTTTAAAAAAATCCGTCAAAACCATCTACAGTCAACTCTCTATATATCAACCTTCCCTATATCAAACACCTCTACATATCGATCAAAATGCCAAGACCTTAGGAACACCTTTTGCATGCCCTTCTGTGTCAACTTTCGCTATATTAAACTTTCTATATAATGGACACATTTTGGTGCATTTTTCGAGTTCGGTATGTAGAGAGTCCACTGTAATTTACTAATAATTTTATACAGTTTCTAACATTTTAGAGAAAGTGCATACCTATTTCACTGGCAAGGCATTTGGAGGAAAGTATTTCATTTTTTTCATATCGATAATTGGTAAAATCGTGTATGGAATGCAAATCTCACTATTCTCACTTATTACTTATAAAATATTATTCAAGTTTTGACGCAGTGGCATGGGTACCCTATGTCTCACAATGCATCGTATCATGGTTGCGTTAACAGTTAGGAGATCGTTTTACTATTAGGCTTCCCTGGTGAAATATAGGGGTGTATGGAAGAAATGCACAGAGATGTCTTAAGCATTTTCTAAACTCTTCACGTGGAGTCGTGTCCTTAGTTCTAGTGAGTTATTTTATTCTCCCGAGGTTTTGTTTACAATATAACATGCTGTACCCGAACATTACTAACAAATATGCTACTCGTTACCTCGCTTTATTACTATATGGAAAGGTTTATGCAAGTAGAAAATGTTGGACCATTCTTTACACTTCGCCTACGTGTTAACGTGTTATTTTAGAACATTCTAATGGTTGGGTGTGGATGACGAAATTTGAAACCAGAATTTTTCAACCACTGTCCAAAATATTTTTTCACTTTATAATTTCAGAATTATCATCTTGACAAAAAAGTAAATAAAGCGTCTGTGACCTGAATCAAGAAATTCTGAAATTTTTAAGTATTGTACTGTACATATGGCTAACACGGCCAAACTTAAATGGTTCTCATGGTATATTTTCTGTTCACTTAATTGGCATTTGGTAGCGCCGGGCTTTGAGGCAGACATTGCAGGCGGGCGCCTGGGGCGCCAAATCTGGGGGGGGGGGGCGCAAATTCTGGAGGAATGCAAAATGTTTAAGTGTGAATCCTTAATTCTACGGTTGCCGTGTGCAATTGTCTACTCTTTTCAATATTTTGTCAATGAGATACATAAAAATTTCGGCCTTTTGGGCCAATTATTAATTTTGCACTTAAACCTACGGTGAAAATCTAAAATGTTAGGACGAACCGTCAATTCTTATGATATTTTGTCCAATTAATTCAACAAAATGTCGGTCCTCAGTTTTGACTAACAATTTTGGACTTATACAGCGATCTAAAATGCTCTCAAATAAGGACGAATTGTTTACTTTTCAAGCTGTTTTTGAAGAAAGAAGAAAAAAAATTGCCCTGTGGGTCAAATGTGAAAAAGAATTGGTTCAAAAATGAATTGGGTGCAAATGGAATGGGACATTTCAGACGTCGAGGTTCGATTTTTCTAAAATGGCATGCAAAAAGTATTGGTGTAAAGTATAAGCTTGTTATTACCTCTTCTGAAACATACAAGCTTATTCTCAATTCATTAGTAGGGCGCTGAATAAAGTTTGCCTGGGACGGCAAATATCCACCGGCTGGCCCTGGGTATTTGGATGGAGTTCAGTAGTCGAGCTCGGACCTGTTTTCATGAAATATGAGACCGCAGCGTATTTTCTAGACGAATGCCTAGATTTCTGCTGATTGAGTTAGCAAGCACGCAGAGTGTGCATGGGCAATGATTTATGAATCACATTTAACAGTCCTGTCGTATTAGGTCTTAAAGAATTCCGAACTCCAATCAAAATTACAAATAATATGATTTTATTTCACATAAATTAGCTAACATTCGATAGAATTTTACGTACTCCCAGACAGACCATGAATACGAAAAAATTCCTAAAACATCGAGATCTCCGGATTACTTCATAATACATTAGTTAAATTTTCAGAAGATCCACTCGAATCCGAAGGCCTCTAGATAAAAAAAGCGGAAATCTGTAATTTCTGGCCACGCTTTAACCAAGGAACATCGTCCAGACCTTTCCACGTGTGGAACTTTCTGTAGAGATTTTAAATGGATTCTTTTGAAATTTTCTCGGATGGACTTCGGGGATAGGGACTACAGGCGTTGCAATTTCGAAACGCCCGCTGTCCCAACCACGAAAAAAATGTTCTGGAATTTTTAGGCAAAGTAACAGTTTGTACTAGTCCGCTCATTAATTAAGGCCACAGAACGGAAAAAATGTGCCGGTTATGAATATTATTGGCGTGAGATCCATTTCCCAGAAGCGCGCCGCTCATCCGAATAGAAAATCTTGTTAATGTCCTTTCAATGTGTTCCGAATTTGACTGCCAAGGTCTGAGTCATTTGGCAGTTATTCATGCATTCATTCGTTAAGGTACTAACGAGGGAACTACTTAGGCTGTCCGTCAGGGATTTGACCCAAACATTTTTTTCTGAAAGACATTCACCCCAAACCCTCAAAAATATCATCAGCTCAAGCAACTCTCAAAACTCAATTTTTAAGAAAAACTTGAATTTTTTTTAGAAAAAGTGCTCTTTGTTCTCAAGTTTTCAGCGTGGGATATAACATGTAACTTTCCTTCAAAACTGATCTCAAAACCCATTTTTTTTTCAAAAAATTGTAAAATATATATTTTTTAAAAACCGATTGAAATGAGTAGAATAATAAATTAGAAGATGGAAAACCTCATAATTTTGCATATTACGAATGATTCTCTCCCAGAAAATAATATCAATTTAATATTACAACACGAAGTATTGATTTCTGGACGAAAATCATTTCAAAATGTAAAATTATGAGGTTTTCCATCTTCTAATTTATTATTCTACTCATTTCAATCGGTTTTTGAAAACAATATATTTTACAATTTTTGAAAAAAATTGGGTTTTGAGATCAGTTTGGGGGAAAGTTACATGTTATATCCCAAGCTAAAAACTTGCGAACAAAAAGTCCCCTCTGTGCAATTTTTCTTAAAAATTTCAAGTTTTTTTTTAAAAAATCGAGTTTTGAGAGTTACTCGAGCTGATGATATTTTTGAGGGTTTGGGGTGAATGTCTTTCAGAATAAAAAGTTTGGGTCAAATCGCTGACGGACAGCCTAAGTAGTTTCCTCGTAAGTAAAAGTACTGCTTATTCCTCTACATCCGTGAAACGAATGCAAATGTGTGCATCTACTCACCTGTTAACTATGCATTTCTATGAATCATGAACTTACCTTATTTTCCTCTTTTTTATTAATTATGTCAGGAAGTCAAACACCTGCTCAGATATCACGAAATGTAAAATTCTTTAATTTATATTTTTTAATTCCGCCACCACCGTTATACAACGCATATAATTTGTCCCAACAATCATGTATTTCATAGTATCAATGTATTCACAAATGAGTGGAATGGATTAATCTTAATTCATTTGAATTTAATAATATTTATTATATAAGAATTATTACAATCGACAATAGACAATTACGTACATTTCAAACGTACCTATTAATTTTGAATGTATTTATGTATCAGTGGTCATTCCTCTATCATAAACTGCAATAACTATTCATATTTAGAAAATTTTTATGCTAATCAAATATTATTTTCAAAATGCTTCAACAAGTACATTCAAACAAAATTACATACTGATAATAGAAAATGAACTTGACGTGCAAATTAGAAAGTTAAATATTTAAAATTACAGTTTCGAACAACCTAATAAGAATGTAAATTCAGTGTATCATTCCTGACCCGAATGTTGCCAAATTTTCCCCTCCACTTCTTAATTGTCAACTGCGTCAATAGTCATACTGTTCAAACACGAAGGAAAAAATTTGGCAACAATTTACACTTTCCCGCCACTTTCATTCAAAATTGGTCAGGATGGAGTGCAAAACTTTTAGACCTCAATATCTACTGATTAGACGTGTACTATTATGTCATTAATATATACATATATGCTATGCATAGTGCTATCATTACATTAGTGTAGATAGAAGTCAAATATATCGTCAGCAGTTTCTAATTTCAGCATTTGGTATAGTCTACACAGAATTAAGTTATTAATCGAAGAACTTACCAAAATATTATATTCTAAATTCTAGGCACATATTTCCACAACTTAAAATAATGTGTCATCATAGTACTGATATATACTGAACACTAATTAGCATTTTTTTTGGTTCGGTCCAACTTTTCAGTGGTAGTTGTTCAGTAGCAAACCCCGCAAACTTGGCCAAGCGGGAGTGCTGCATTGCATACAAAATAATAATTGGGAAATCTCAAAATTATGAGAAAATGGTTAACAATTTTTTTATTCTGATTATTTCAATCCAGTTGTACGAGCACCTGCATGCAATAGACTGCGAGCAAGAAAATACCTGGAAGGCGAAGACAAAAATTACTGGTTTTCATCGTCCTAAATGACGAATGAGTAATCTCTTCAACCCACTTCCATCGTATGTCTCTCAACGTTTGATCTCAGACAACGCATAGGAAATGTCATTGCCATCCAAACTGGATGCGACTTTACGAACAATTACATCTTCTTTAATGACATTTTTTGCTTAATTTCGTTATTACGGTGTACCTGACAACGTAATAACGGTGTCTATTACGGTGTACCTAACACAAACGGGATTAGGTTAGTATTCTCTATTTCTCTTCAGTATTGTCAATACTCCAATAAAACAAATCTAAATTTAAACATTTTCGTAATTGATGGAACCGGTTTCTTCCGGAATACTATACGCTAAATGAAATTCGTCTTGGTTGACGAACAAACTAATCATACTGCTAATACTATTGACCGGAATCGGTTAAACTGAAAACACTCTCAATCAGTGAACGCAGAACAAAATATTATTTCCTGAGACACATGTCGTCCACGATCACCCGAATTGAAAATCATCATTAATATTTGGCATCGAATCAACTTGTATTTTCGGGTAAACTGGACTGACGTGCGATTAAGTACATACAAAAATGTTCATTGCGGTTCGCGGTGGCCGAAAACGCTTCCGGTGAAGAGAATTAAGAAAGCTGATGCTGTTATAAGTCACAAAATTTGCGAAAAAATAATCAGCGATCCATTTTGGGCCATGACGATAAGAAACGTGTCATGTAGTACTGTCTCACTTGTCCTGTTCTGTCTCAAGATGGCAACAAAACGCACAAAACTCACTTCATTTGTCAGAGAATTATCGAGTAAATATAACAAACTAATGCATTGGTAACGAATAACTATAATAGTTTTACTCAACTTTATCTCAAGTGATTTTTTTTGTCATCTCTTTCAGGAGATTTCGTTGGTCTGGTCTAGTTCTCGGGTATAGGAAACATAGCTAATTTGCATTGTCAATATTTGGCGCACAACTTCCACAAGATGCAATTGGGAGATGAAATCCTGTCTCAATGATGCGAAATCAATGGAAATCCAGCAACAACAATCGATTTCAGTTTCATCCATTCCTCAGTCCAACCAGCCAGTTGTGTATAAATAATAAGATTAAATAACGTAGGCTAATTATTAAAATTGTTACATGATAGCGTATGTCGAAATAACGATATCGATCGACTTAATCTCGATGACGTCAATTGCTTTCTAAAAGCAATGCCAGAAGAAGAAATGCTTATCCCAGAACCCACATTCATAACCAGTAACGCATACATGATTCCGAATAGACATAACGACGAGATGTACCTCCGGATTCGAAGTCACAGTTTTCCGAGATTGAGAAGAAATTGCGTCCTGTTACTATGGAGTTATCCTCTGTTTGTTCGTTTGTGATTCCAAAGCAATGCTCAATCATTCGTGTAAAGTCCAAGGGGTCCAAACTTGTCTTCTTCCTCGTGTTATCATTTTCTTTCTTTCTCTTAGATAAATCGTTCAACCAAATGAAATCACCCATTACGTCAGCTCGATCCAGGGTGGCACACATCTCGGTTCAAAAAACGCCGTAGTGAAAAGCGAAGGTCGACGAAGTTTAATCCACCACTTGCCATGCAGGATACAATCGTCTGGGAAACTGGTGTTTAAATAATGTGTCGATCGACATCGATGAAGTGAGTTCGAGGATTTAAAATAATTACTTCTCATGTGGAATCGCCAATATATTGTAAACGGTGAACCTATAAGATATCATGGGGTTTGTGCGCTAAAGTTGATCTAAACGAGAGACCAGTTGTCAAGAGCGCACAGGCAACCTCTTATCCCTGCCTAAGTAACCTTGGCTCGATGGGCTTGTCATTTGAACACTTTACGAGAAATCATTGCAGTCTTCAAAAGAAGCTGGTTCCGGCCGGTTGGCCGAGGCTGGCCAGACATTTAACTTACAAAGTGTTGCAGTACTATTTAAAAAGTGAGTTTTGAAATTGATAGATAAGGATATTCTGGTTCTTCTATTAGAATATGTTGGCGAACTGTTAGAATGAGCAATGTACTCTGAAACTATAGCTCTATGGAAACTGTTGACCGCTGGCGCCACAGATCGCGCCTATGGGGCAATTATTTCTAGATCTGGATAAATTACCTGGAGTATAATCCGACCGGTCGAGTGACGTATTTGCATGTTCTAATCATTTCTTCCGTAATATTTCACAATGTTTCTCCGAAGTGAACCAACAGATGTACATCTGGAAATTGGAAAGCAAGTCCTCAACTCAAGACGACTCAGGCCATCATTCCTCAGCGTGCCGTTCCTCTGAAGATGGTGAAGTGCAAATAAATGTGCAGTTTAGTTAGTACTCATGTTGATTAGCTTACTCGTCGTGACGCCAAAACTGTCTCCGAACAAATGAAACACGCCGTACATTTGTACAATTGTGATAGGCGTTCCCAATCTCTTAAATATAGAACAGTCTTACCAACGTGCATTTATGAAATCGATTTCGGACATCACATGCCGAAAACCTGTTCTATTCCACGTAGTCACGAATTCGACCTAAGATAGTTTCAAAAGATGATTCCCACTGATACTGAACCATGTAATATATCGTGGGTAGATTTGATTTCAGAGTAATACTTGAGCTATATTTGTGTATATTAGTACAATGTTTATACATTGTCGTCGATGACGTCAATGGCTACTCCGAAGCACTGCCATAGGCTTATCCGGGAACCGACATCGATAGCCCGGTAAACGTACTTACGTTTGTACATAAAACTAATTTCTAGGTGTAACGCAAATCTACAGGGTGAGTCAAAACCAGGTACTCCTTCTAGTTTGTTAGTTTCCAAAACAATTAAAATGTAAGACAATTTTATTCTAAATGTAATACTCTGCCAAAGAGTTATGTTCCAATGCGATGTGATGCGCGCTGTATGAACGACACTGCACTTTCACAAAAACCAAAAAAGTTCAATCAATGCTTCCTCCTATTTTACAAGAAAATTTGTGTTTTATCTGCAAATGGTGAGCTCATTCTATTTTGCCGAAACGTGGCCGAAACTAGAAGAGGCAAATATAACCGGACTTTAAACTGTCAACATTTAATCTCTTCCGAATTGCATTTATATTAGATGTTACTCAATGGATGCCAGGAAATTACTAGATTCCGACAAACCCAAAAGACCACAACATTGAGATGACCACAACAGGTACTGCCAACTTTCTACTTATCCGTCTATTGAAGACACCCTTCAGTTAAATTGGCTATATAGCGATGATACTTGTACCGGTAATAAGAATAGGAACTAGGAGATCTTTCACCGAATAACCGTCAGGCGGAAGAAGAAAATTGATGAGCATGGACAGACACCAACCCGCTACGGCTGGCTACCTACTCCGGAAGTTGAAAATACGGTTGCTAAAGATTAAACTTCAATTATGATTATTAGATTTTAGAGTATTTGTAATTATGATGAAATAGACGATTGTTCAGGACAAGTTCAAGTTCAAAACTGTTTTCATTACCGTAAATTGATGTATTAAATATTTAATGTAAAAATATAAGGCCAGACAATCCTTTAGTTGACAAGCCTGCACAGAAGTTTGGTGAGTGCGGGACAAACCTTAGCAAATTCAGATCACGGATTCACTTTAGTGGCATGAAGGATAATGCGTAAAAAGTTGTATAACTAACAATAATCCTATAATAGTAAGTAGCAAACATTAGAACTTGTTGCGGGACATATAATCTGACTCCAAAGTTAAAGATTCCGAGTAACCGGTGGGACTTGAAGATCACGGTCACCAGACTCTGCTCGAGTATGGATTGAGTCACCTAAATCGGAATAATAAAATGATTCCCCAATTCGAAAGCAATGCGCAGGATGGCAGTACACTATCAGCTGCTACAACCACACTATTTACACGCCAAGCTGACGAACTTGATTTCTAAATCGTGACTATTAGCTCATTTGCACCACCCGTACTATCACAAAAATAGTTATCGCGCATCTGTACATTGGGAGATTAAAATAGAAGAATGTTCGAACCCCACACCTGCACAGGCAAACCTATGGTCAAGAATAGGCAAAGAAACATGTCGTGCTTACGCATGCGCTTTGTTTTTGTTTTTTTATACTATATATATTGATGTTGCTATTTAATTTGAAAAAGAAATTCGTTATTATATGTATGGTCTCGCGTAGGATTGTTGAGAACACGTTCCATTTCGATTTTTATTAATACTATTTGTTATTAATAGCAGCAATTTATTTCAATTTTAAAGTTTTATGTCCTATTAATCAGGTTATAATATGTGGCTACAATCTCAAAGTTGACCGACGTTGAAGTCGTTTTCAGCGTTACAACACAGTATTCAGACTGGACCCATAACTGATTACTTGAGTGATTGGACATTTTTCACAGAAGATACAAAATCACCGATCCACAGCTGTATCAAACTATAATAGATGCCCTATAGAAAACGTTGAACGCTGACACCACGGATCACACCTATGGGGCAATCATTTCTAGATCTGGATAAATTACCTGGAGTATAATCCGACCGATTGAGTGACGTATTTGCATGTTCTAATCATTTCCTCCGTAATATTTTACAATGTGTCTCTGAAGTGAACCAACAGATGTACATCTGGAAATTAGAAAGCAAGTCCTCAATTCAAGACGACTCAAGCCATCATTCCCCAGCGTGCCGTTCCTCTGAAGATGGTGAAGTGCAAATAAATATGTGCAGTTAATTACTTCTCGCCTTAAGCTAAACCGAATTGTGGTGCTATGGTGCTTAGCAACCCCTAAACTCGGGTATTTAAACCTGCTACCATGGTCTGCAGACCCGCGGATTCCTACTGGAATTGACCGAGCTTTCCAGGGGAACCGGAAAACGTCCTTCCTAGTTACCTGATGACCCGTCAAACTTCAATCAAAGAGTTAATGGACTATTTAACATTTGCTATGCTGCTCTCCGATTCTAGACTTCCTGGAATCCCTAAAAATGACACCGAGCACACAACAAAAGGCTGAAGTCTAATTTTATAATTTATACCTTATTTCTTTAATTAATAATGGAATCTACGCCATGAGTCTGATTATTAAATGACGGAGGCCATATCAAATATGAGGTCAACGAATTGATTAAAAAAAATAGAGTCGTCATAAGTTTTTCTACTTTGGAATGCGGAGGTTTGTGTTCTTGCTTTTCATCCGATTGATTGCGCGTTTAGATTTAAATAACATTTCACATGACTTCATGCAAATAACTAAGACAGATTTGAAGACAACACAAAAATATCTAGAAAACTCGACTTCCTGGCTGAACGAACCAACGATTTTAGGGCTATTTAGGGGTGCTCTGAATTAATTAGATTTTTTTTAAAATATTTTTATGGTTCTCCACTTAGCGAGCATCGTATTAGCAGTATTAACTGCAGAGACGGAAGGAGTCCCCTGGAATGTTCGGAATTGGCTGAGCAGCGCCAGTAATGCCGCTCATAGAAGGTGAATCGGACGGCCATTGAAATTCAGGAACCGGAAAAAATAAGTAAAGCAGCGGATCGAGCCAAATCTGTTGGCAAATTCATCGAACATGTTGAAAAATCAGTGACGAATTTTGGAAAAAAAATACAAAAACACTTTGTAAGAATTACGTAGCTAGTGTAACTAATCAACCACCACACTAATGTGGTTATTACGTTATATAAATTGTCGTTAAAATGTTATATATTCAATAAATCCAACGTAATGAAACCCAAATGTATTTTCTGTATATTTCCTTGATAAAATTGCATATTTCCATTTGTATTTGTAGGTCAGCGGCTTGGGACTTCACTGCCTTGGCACACACAATCCTGGGTTGGAAGTCTTTCACGGATCCTTCATGTCACCCAAAATGTCTACCATTGGAATAGAAAATTTTAGAAAACACTTCAGTCTGATCGAGATTACACGAAAATTTAAATTTATCAACCAAGTGGAGATCTGAAATGTAAAATATATCTGCGGGAAAGAAATATTGACTCAAATAAGCGATCATCTTTATGAATCCTTAGAATAAATAAAGCAGCGGATCGAGCCAAATCTGTTGACAAATTCGTCGAACATACTGGATAATCAGTGACGAATTTTGGAAAAAAATACAAAAACACTTTTAAGAATTGCGTAGCTAGTGTAACTAATTAACCACCACACTAATGTGGTTATTACGTTATATAAATTGTCGTTAAAATGTTATATATTCAATAACTCCAACGTAATGAAACCCAAATGTATTTTGAATTATTGACCCGTGGCACGGCTGTACTTTGGAGGGCTTGTAATATTGTCCGGCGTTGTAATTTTTCACTTCTTTCCACCAGTACGTCTATAATTCTCTACTGAAATATGGAGGCCAAGCTTTGAGTTGAAGAGGTAAACTCGATGATGCACCACGGATCACACCTATGGGGCAATCATTTCTAGATCTGAATAAATTACCTGAAGTATAATCCGACCGATCGAGTGACGTGTTTGCATGTTCTAATCATTTCTTCCGTAATATTTCACAATGTGTCTCCGAAGTGAACCAACAGAAGTACATCTGGAAATTGAAAAGCAAGTCCTCAATTCAAGACGACTCAAGCCATCATTCCTCAGCGTGTCGTTCCTCTGAAGATGGTGAAGTGCAAATAAATATGTAAAGTTTGGTTAGTACCGAAAACCTGTTCTATTCCACGTAGTCACGAATTCGACCTAAGATAGTTTCAAAAGATGATTCCCACTGATACTGA
>JAQFYE010005250.1:0-12186 GCA_034694305.1 Protaphorura glebata | reverse complement strand
CCTTCCGTTTCAGAATCCGCCACGACGACGCATACGGGACTAAATTGTTCAAATGAGATATATCTGCCCACGTTGGTAGTGAGAGTGAAAAATGAACGGAACGGTAAAGAAAAGAAAGTGAGGGTCATGATTGACTCTGGATCTCAGCAGTCATATATCCTGAAGACAACGTCACAGAAATTGGGATTTCAGCCATTGGAGAAAGTGAGTCTCAATCATGTACTGCTTGGTGGTCAGGTGAATGTAAAAGATCACAACATTTTAGACGTTGGGCTTGCAAGTGTAGTTGGGAATTTCTCAACGAAAATGAAGCTGTTAGACCAGGAAGTGATATGTGGTGTGCTTCCCAGAGTGAAAAGGGGACCGTGGATGTCACAATTGAAAGAGGAGAAAACTGTTGTAAGTGATATTGACCCTAATAACCCATTGGAAGTTGAAATCTTGCTTGGTGCAGATATTTCGGGATCAGTTTATACGGGAAGAGTTATTCCTCTTTCTAATGGACTTACGGCGACGGAAACCAAGTTTGGCTGGACACTCATGGGGCAAACTAAGAAAGCAGTGAAGGCTTTGGCCGTGAGTGTTGGTTCTTTGAATGTTACTACCCCAGTAGTGAACCCCGTTCCAGTCGAGAAGTGGTCCCAGGGCAAGAAGAAAAGTCGCCACCAGTCCGAGGGAAATTTCAGAAAGCAGTTCCAGCAGAGGACTGAAAAGTATCGGTTTCAGCCTAGAAGAGGCACCAGTTCAATTCCAGCGGTGGAACCAGTTCAGCCCGGAAGTGGCAACAACCACAGCCAGAACGATTCAGAAAGAACTGACACTGACATTGACTGAACCGCCACTGATTAGTCATACGGATTAGGATTAGTCATAGGATTAGTCATAGGGATCCCTATGATTAGTCATAATGTCCAATCGACTGAACTGAACTGACATTGACAGAAATGGAAAGGATTCTTGAAGTCTTCCCTGGTACAGATGGTCAGGTCAGAGTAGTTACAGTAAAAACAGTCACTGTAAAAATCAACTCACAGAACAGATCTAAAAACCTATTAGACAAATTCGTAACTCACTTATCAATCTTGAAACGACCAATTCATAAACTGTTTCGTCTTCCTTATGATAATGATGAAAAAATCAATTCAGATCTTTAATCTGGAAAGACATCAGAAAGTACTCTCTAATGTCTTTATACTATTTCATAACGTGTATGAGAATGTTGGTAATTCAGTTTAAATTAATTAAACTTGAACAGAACCCATTACTTATCAGAGTTCACGAATAGTTAAGAATCATACTTTATTATAAATTTTATTTTATATTTATTATTTGGTGTTTATGATTCATTGTTTATAATCCAGATTTTTGATTGAGTATTAATTAACTCGTTAATTAGGCTAGAGAATGTTCATAAAATATGAATTACTAATTAACCGTAACATACAGCAATAGTTTCTTGTGAGTTGCGCAGTCCACAAGTTTGCCATGAAGTTTATGCCGTCTATAGCATTGTATGTATATAATACATTATTGGGCGTCAGACTTGGTTTGGTTGCTTGTCTTCGTTTCTTCTACGACTACTTCCACTTTGTCAGTCAAACCACACACATCTAGTCTACTACGTTGTAAATAAAATACAGTCTTTTGTAGAAAACTCTTCACGTCTCCTTTTATTAAGTTTTAGCTTGTTTTGGGAATATTAGGAGCTCTTCACACACACAAAATAATCATAACGGATACTCCAGCCTAATCAATGGATTCTTCACTGTTCAGTGGCACTGGGCCATTTTCCCCTATTAACGTAATGATAAGAAAATCCCAGTTTGCTTTAACATCCTAAAGTTTACATGGCTTGAATATGCCTTATATTTTCTTGTAAGTTCTGGTTTGTTTGAATTTGTAAGTGTAAATATTAACATCACGTGTATCCCTAATAAGACAATCAATACGCATACTTTGTATGTTTGAATGCAGGGGTTAGCACTCTAACGAAAAAACAAACAAACAAACAAACAATGCCAAACCTCCATTTTTTATTATTTCCAGATCAGCAACAATACAATAGAATAAAATTCAAGATCTTGGCAGAAATAAGAATATGCTATGGATTCAACTCCTAGGCGCCGACTTTCCAGATCCTTGTATGGTTAATTTTTTGCACAGTACTTGGTCGTCAGTTTAGTATTAGAATTATTTACCAGCATATGACGTACTTATGTTTCACAAGAGCAAAGAGTAATGAATGCCAACGAATTGCAACTGAAGTCGTTTGATCGACAATTACAGTAAATCTTTAATATACAGGGTCTCTCCGAAAAAGAGAATAATTGTTTGAAATTCTGGCTTAGTTACGAAAATTCACATTAGAGGCAATGAGATTAAACCGTCCAAGAACGAATAATATCCAAACAGTTGTTCTCTTTTTTGAAAACACGCTGTACGTGGAATTGGAATTCTAAGTTTGGACCTGTTGACGGACGAGTCATCATTAAAAAATTATGTTTCCGTACGAATGTGTACATAATTAATATGACGTGTCATCCATGCCTCTGAATTCAGGTATTCATTTCGTTGACTTTGTTTGTGGGTGGGCCGTAAAAAGTTTTCTCCCCTAAATTCCCAAACATTCAAATTGTTTCCTTGTTTGTTTAATTTCTTTTGCCGAAATTTGTGGACCTCATATTGAGATCGCCCGAATTCTTTCCTCTTATGTTTCTCGAAAATGAACATCTCGAATATCAACGATTTGTGCGCGGATTCTGAAACACCCTGTAGAAATACGTATTTATTATTCATGTATGAAATGGTTTTGTCAAGAACTGGCTCAGGAATTAATTTACTTGAGCACAGACCTTGTATTTCCAAGCTGACTCAAAACAATTTAATGTATTTAAATCCACTTTTTGTATTGAAACCAATTCCTTTCAATGCAAATCAATAAATCCTTCGTGCTATCCTTGAATTATCAAGGTTTTCTTTAATTTATTATGAAATTGCGATTTATTGCTGTTGAAAAATAATGCCAACTACGATGTACAGTTTCTGTAACTAACTATAAGTTATTCTATTACTATTACACAAAACTACACGCCCCCACATGGCAAGTTAACGTTTAAATCTTAACAATGAAAAGTAAATAATTCGATGTCCCTTCAAGCCAGAATTGCGTTAATGGTGTTCTCAATAACAATTAGTCCAAACTCTGGGAGAAAATCGATTGCCAAAACGAAGAATTGTCCGACTTGTATTCTGTATGGTTGACAGCTGATTAGGAAACGCTGGTTGTATTTTGAGCCCGCACATTTTATCCTTCTGGCAAGAAAAGCGGTTTTTGTAAATTCAGGAAATTTTGTAGCATCCTGGATAACCAGTATAATGTATAACGTTATGGCAATATTAATAGCACCAGCCAAGATTTTAGCCAGTTCATCTGCCGCAGGGAGTAAGATGACATAATTGCAAAGAACAAGTACAAGGAGAGAGAGAAATAAGAATGCCGGAACGACGTGAAACCCGAAGGAATTATGAAATCTTGAACTGAACAGGATGATTGATCGATAATATATGTTCCACGTCTTCTGATTACTTGTGACAGGGATTTCCGAACTGTAAATACAAGAATTTAACTAAAAATTAAATATTTATTTGGACGATTTGAATGTAAATGCTGTCAAGATTAGGTTTTTATCGATTCCGCCAAAAGTAAATGACGTGTTCCATTTATAAAAGAAAACTTATTACATGTTCCAACTTACCTTATGAAATGAAATATAATTAAGCTACCCTGGACAGCTACGATGATTATGCCTGCTGTAAGTGAAGTGCAACAGACGAACTGCAAAGTGAGCAATATTTCAATTCCCAAATACAAAATCATGATTGGAATCCCCATGTGTCGACCTTGGGCGTCGCAAGTGGGGAGAATTCCACCCAGAATATGATAGTCACAGTTATTCAGATAAAGTGCGATATAGCAGAACTGAACCACAATTATATTTCCTACAGTTATTGCGATTAGCCTGAAGCACTTACGCTCCATATCTCTAACTTCAGAATGAAAAGGTATCCGGTTAAAAAAATCTATGTCCTGACTCCAGAATTCGATAACACCATGAGAATTTCTCTTCAAGTTTACTTGAAAAATGCTTGTTATTACAAAGACCAAAGCGTTTAATAGTCGGAAAGGTGATATCCGGTTGTGAATGTCTAATTTTCCAACGTACGTATCATGAACGACACTGATAATTTGTAAAACTGTCGATGAAATACCGATTCCGATTGAGATTCGATTGGCCAACTTGTACCACAGGGAAGTTTCCATTTGCAATTTGGTGTCGCGTTTGCAAGGATATTGAAACGGTGTACACATTCCATAGTAGCCATAATTCACTGCAAAAATCATTCCTTTTTCTGTCCATTTCAATCTCTCATTTCTTATTTCTAATCCATCAGAATCTTGAAGCTTTTGCGGATAATTATTTTTTTCAGTTTGACCGGATATTCTTAAGCCAATGTTCTTGGTCCGAGATTTCATGAATCGATTTCTAATCCATCTCAAAACATCCACCATTTTGTTCAAATATATCCAGAGCCTCTAATCCATACAGAAGTATTCGATCAAGTTAATAAACAAGAGGCATTGAATCTGGAAATCTTTACAGTAAATATATCTTTAACTCAAGCGTGTTTGAAATGTACGACAATCAAAGACCTTCCGAAACAAGAAGAATCACCCCGGGCCCCAACAAATCAAGTTTCAAAATAATTATATTATATTTTTGCCTGTACAACCTGGCTGACGTTATCACAAGACTAGAATAATGGGTTGAGGAAGTGGTCTCTTTATTCTGAGGCTATTTGGCATCATAAATATATTAATATATGCTTTCCTGGAGTTGAAGTATCATGTTTCGAAGTGAAATACTCTTGATGTTAATAAGAAGTTTTCAAGATAACATCGTTCGGGCAAGTTTTCCTCATCATGAATAAGTAATAAAACCAGTTCTTCGTATTTAAAATGTCATTTATTCATATCATGGCTAATATTTCCTGCCTTGAATAATTAATTGCGTTTGAGCCATTCTGCGCAGTATTTGATGATTAATATTTCTTCTTTCTGTTTGTTTCGATTGAGACTTTTTTAAGTGTTCACTGCAAAGGATTTGTTCATACGTCTTCCGATCGACTGAAACCTACTTCACTGAGATATGTCCAGAATATATGAGTTAGGTCATGGGTTTAATTCCTTGTGGCGCCGGAGTTTCGCACGCTACTTGGTCCAATTTGGTCTCACAAGGTACACTCGTGTCGTAAGGTGCCCTGGAGTTTCGAGGTCTGACATATAGGGCAACCCGGTCTAATTTATCCCACTTTTGTGCCAGGGCGATTATCAGAGTCATACACACATATTATGTGAAAATATCGACTTGGTTTCGAAAAGTATGCGATTCGCCTCAAAAAATAATTTTTTTTTTGAAATTTTTGACCCCTTATAACGTAGAAATAGCAATAATTTTATGCAGCCATGGAAACAAAGTAAACAAAATGAAGTTCCGTGCTAATTATTCCCACCCGCTGGGCTAATTTATTTAAATTTCGAGGCAGATTTATGTAAATATCAGGCATATCACGTGACCGATAAGGAATCATTAGCACAATTGTAGTGGGAATAATTAGCCCGACTCTCTGTTTTTTGGAATTTGTCTGATTTTTACAGAATTCTGAAAAAAGTTAATATCAGGTCACAAAAACCAAATCCGTTTCAGAATCCACAAATATTTCTGAAAATATAAAAAAATGTTGCTATGGTTACCTGTTTTGGAATTCTCTGTACTCCTTACTTCCGGAAGTGATGAAAGAGTTGACCGGAGATTCGGGGTTCACAACATTTCAAAAAATTCTCGTTTTTATTTATTTATATATAATTTATTTATATATTAATAAGAACTGGTGAGAGAACTTTTGCCGTCCCTGCGTTTTCCCTTTCCCATCCAATTTTTAATTTCTTCATGACATTGGGGGCACTTTGAGCAATGAATTTTTTAAAGAGTGGAAATAATTAGCCCAGTGGGATATATTGGCCCTGCTTACCCTACTGGGCGTTAGAGTCACTTATATTGACGAAAAATTGGTATTTACTTTTTTGTCAATCCGAAATAAAAACCCTCCAGGGGTCATCAAAGGTCATCTTTCGTGACGCTTAATGTAATATGAGAATCGAGAGAGGAAGCACAAGAGCTCCCTCCCTCGTTTCTCATATTACATTAAGCGTCACGAAGGATGACCTTTGATGAACCCTGCAGGGCTTCTATTTCGGATTCGCATAAAAGTAAGGACCAATTTTTCATCTGTATAGTGACTCGAACACCCAGAATACAGGACATTCCAGAAAAAGCCTCCGATTGTTTTTTGGAATTTTGGCCCAGTTAATAAAATGTATGTTACAGACAAAACAGAATTAATAATTAGGAGAATGGGATACGAAGAATTTGAAGAAGGAAAATTAACACAACTTTTGGGTTTTGAATTATTGGTGACATTTGACTTTGTTCTAACTCAATGAGTCATTCTTCCCACCATTGCTGGCTGTTGGTAGAAAATTGTATCTAGATCTAGACATTCTGTCTTGACTGTAACATACATTTTAGTAACTAGGCCAAAATTCCAAAAAACAATCCCAGGCTTTTTCGGGAATGCCCTGTATGTCAGACCTCGAAACTCAGGGGCTACCTCACAAGTATACCTTATTAGTTTGACAACGAAGTTATGTGGTACCGGAACCTGTATTACTTTTATTATGACGAAGAGTAAAAAGACAAAGACTTCGTGCAACTGATAAACACGAATTCGAACTGAAATGGCTTGAAGCTAAAAGTATTAAAGTAAATGTTACATTGGTTTAAAAATACGTGGCATGTCATGATTGAGCAAGACAAGCGATTTATGGCGACGTCGATAAACATTTTAATTGCGAGATGATTTCCCACTAACAGGCTCAGAAATTATTTTTCTTGAGCACAGGATTCGCTTATCAAAGCAAGCGGTCTCGAAGTAATCTAAAACATCTAAGTGCATTCAGAGAATTAAATATTTTATCCTCCCAATATATACCAATACATCCTTGCAACCAACTCAAAACGCGAGCAGGAATTAAAATTCTAAATGTTAAAGTCCAAAAGTTATATTACCAAGGTCCTCGTTGCTTTATTGCAAATCTATTGCGATTATTCTAACCCTTTCAAGTTGCAGTGCAATAAAGGCATCTTTTGAAATACTAACAATCGAATAATCAAAATTTTTTATCATTTCATCCACTGCTTCTCATGAGAAATGTTAAACGGTTAAGTGCGATGGCGAACACGGATTTTGACAACTCGTTTTCTCACTAAAAAACAGGCCAAGGGCATGCGATGAGGTATTTATTGAAACCTCGTCCCATCACGGTTTCGCCGGAAAAGGAAGAACTAAGCGAGACGTGTGTCGGTTTGCCTTGCTCACAAATTAAATTTCGAATTAATTCCGGCCTAAATTGTCTCACTTCCTCGATGTAACATTTTGTGCTCATGGTCGTCTTAAGCGAAAGCTATGGCATAATGAATATTGAATGAAGTTGCCTTTTGGAATTCAAATATAATACATACATTTGATGGCAATATTCCATGCCATGACTATTTCATTAGGTTTTCATCGACGTCACTCCCCTTATGTTTATTCGTTTACCTACCATACTACGTTCGTTTGTTCGCAAACCATACAAACTGTGAATTCTTGAAAAACGATGCATGAATATTTCAAACATCTGCAATAGAGACAGGCATGGCTCTCGCGTCTGATCAATGCAAACAGATGTGGTGGTAGCAGGGAAATTGGTCTGCCAAAAACTTCTTAAATTTGTTTTCTAATTATCTGATTATAAGTATTGTGGGAAGGTAGAAACATAGTAATAACCCATGCAATGCGGTTTAGAACATTGGGCTTCTCCACAATTTGCTGAACAATTTATGTTAATTTATGCATTCATTATTTATTGAGTAAATGTATTATAGTTTACTGAATCTTGAACCTCTAAGACACTACATATTGATTTTGCAAATAGCATGCACGGATATGCCTAAGAGGTTTCGCGCAAGGATGATGGGAAAGGCGGCACAGTCCAACCATTATTTACCAGAAGAACCCAGCTTAGAATGTTAGGCAAGCTAATTATTAAACCACTAGAAAATATTCTGCGACAGTTACGCCAGAATCTAAGGTGGTTGAATTGTCCATACTTATAGAGGTGTAGTCGCAGGAGCATATGTTATATTACATGATAATATACCGATACATGATTTGTACCAACAAAATCATTGACAAAATGACAAGGCCCTTTCAAGCCAAAACTGCATTAATGGTGTTGGTAATTATAATTAGTCCAAAAGCTGGAATGAATATCTTTGTAAAAAAGAAGAAATGTGCGACGTATATTCTCAGAGGTTGACAGGCGTTCAGGAAACGCATTTCGTAAGCCGATCTAGAGTATTTCAGTCTTCTGGCACGGAAAACATGTTCTGAAATTTCTGGAAATTTCGTGGCATCCTGGATAACCAATATGATGTATGAAGTGAGGGCAAAATTAACAGCACAAGCAAATATTTTCGCTAAGATGTCTGCCGCAGGCAGTAAGGTCAAATAATTGCAGAGAACAGCTAAAAGTACAGCGAAAAAAAGGAACACTGGAAAGACGATGAATCCAAAACAATTTCGATGTTTCGAATTGAACAATGTTAGACATCGATACAACACGTCCCCAGTTGTCTTCTGGTTGCATGTGTCAACCATTTCTGATCTGAAATAAAAATAACGCCACAATTAATGTAGACAATCTAAAAATTTTACGATTTTATCATAAATTGTGGTATTAGATATGCCTATGGCTATTTTGTCCATATATATCCCACTCTTTGGGCTTAAGCGCTTGCCAAATTTAAAATATGTCTAATAATAATATTTGAATAAATTAATAACTCACGATAGAGATTTGAGTATAGTTTGACAACCCTGCACAGCCAATATGATTACGCTCGCTGTAACCACAATGGAAGATACGAATTGGATAGTGACGAATATTTCAATTCCCAAATAGAAAATCATAATTGGAGTAGATCTGTGTCTACCTTCAGCGTCGCAAGTAGGAAGAATGCCTCCCAAAATATGAAAGTCACATTGATACAAATAAATCATAATATAAACAATTTGGATCAATGAAATATTTCCCAAAGTTAATGCGATTAGAAAGGAACACCAACGCTCCATCTTTATAATTGCAGAACCGAATGGCACTCTGTTCAAAAAATCGATGACTTGATTCCAAAACTCTATAACTCCATCTGCATTTTCCCTCAAGTTCACTTGGAAGATACACATTATTATGGCCAACACAACGTTCAAAAGTCGGAAAGGTGTAATGCGGTCGTGCATGTCGAATTTCCCAACGTACATATCATGAACAACGCTGATAATTTGTAAAACTGTCGCTATAATTCCAATTCCGATTGAAATTTTATTAGCCACCTTGTACCAAATGGATCTATCAATTTCTAATTGGGTGTCTACTCTCCGCGGATATCGGAATGGCGTACACATTACAAGGTAGCCATAATTCACAGCGAACATCATTCCTTTTTCAGTCGATCTTAATTTCTCGTTTTTTATTTCTAATCCTTCAGAATCTTGAAATCTTTGTGGATTTTTGTTTTTAGTTTGAACTGAGATACTTGAATCGAAGTTCTCCACCCGGGATTCGTTCAAATGCGCCCAAACCAAACGAAACTTACGCGCCATTTCACTGAAAAATTTTAAGAACCTTACAAATAATTCGAATAAAGAAATGATATTCATGGATTTGAACTAAAGTTGACTGTAACAGTGATTTGACCTTTATAACAATGAAGTGTGTTTGGAATGTACGACAATCACTTAAATTTACAAGTAAAAAATTCCGTCACCAATGACCAAAGTTCGGAAATAATTTGCTAGGTATTCTCGACGCTCCGCACTGGTTGTTATTTTACAGAAGACTAAAATAAGTATGGATTCAGGACCTAGTCGTATTATGAGTACCCAAGCTGCCATCATAAATGTATTAATGTTCAAGGCCAGCAGTCGCAGTCCGTTCGTGACGTTATTTTGGCAATAAACGAAATATTCAAAGTCATGACCATTTCGAGGAACGCGAGCGTGTGAGCATCATGTATAAAAAATATGACCGGCATTAAAATCATATTTATTTATATAATGGGTAATATTCCTGGCCATGGCAAATCAATTTGGATTCAGCCACTCTATTAATACCCGCTCCTGCTGTCACGCTATGCTTACAGTTGGTTTTGTAAACGAGACTCACCATTAATTTTAAAAAAATGACATGTTCATTTAAAATATATGCGATGAACATAGTCTATTGTATGCTAGAAAATAATAAACGTTCGTTCTCCTTTCTCCAGAATGTATCTGTGGCAGAGGTAAGGATCTCTGTGGTGAGCTCCTTAGAACGAAAGGCATATGTAGAAAAAGGGACCTCTACACAGCGAAATGATAAGTAGCTGCCTGTTTATTGTATTACGTAATTTTTACTGTCTTGATGTAGAATACAACCGGAAAGAATAAACTTACCAAACCTAACCGGAGCTCGACGGATTCTATATACAGGGTGTACCAGAATGATGTAGTCAAATAAATGTTCACATAACTTTTAACCAACCATTTCGAATTATGAAGGTATGCGCAAATTGAAGCTGAAAGACAAGCGGAATTAATAAATAAACTAGGAAAATGCTATAAACCGAGGGAATGGAGCTTCAACACTAACTTAAACTCAAACGTTGCTCAACCGCACCGTTTGAGTTTGAGTTTAATAGTAAAAACTGGAAAAAGAGAATGGAAATTTCACAGAAACACAAACGATAAGTTCAGGCGGCATTTTTGAACGTACCTCCTACATTAGAGGAATACCTATCGTAGACACAAGTTTCAAATTGGAATGAACGGTGGAATTTTGAGAAATGCATTTTTCGTTTCACATCGGTCAAGTACTTTTATTCACAACAGTGAAGCCATCATATCATAAAAATAACCTATTTAGCTGTACTTGTCTCAACTAGCTTTAGCAAGAGATCAGTCACTTTGCTTTTTTTGGCTAAGTCAGCTTGTTGTTTGTCTCGCTGTAATTCCAATTCAAGTTTCTTGTTTGCGGCTTCCGCAGCATGAGTTTTCAGTTCTTCCGCTTTGAATTCGATGTCTTTCTGTAGAGAAAGAATTCGTTTTTAAGTAATATTTAAAAAAAAAGATTGGCCATTTCTGGACAACAGGGCTGGTAATCGGAATCGGAATCGTAATCGAGAAATAATCGTAATTTGTATGATAATCGGAATCGAAACTTCATAATAATCGAAATCGGAACCGGAATTAAAATAATTGGAATCGATATCAAAATTCATATTTATCTGTCGTTTTACGATTCCCTTCTGGACAACATAACATCGTTGGAATCGAATGTCAGAGTCCATGTGATGGACTAGCTTATATCGTATAATTTAAACTGGCCATATTTTTGTCTGTCAAATAATTGATGATATCCGCGTTCTGGTTTCTTGGACCTTTTGTCCCTGTACTGCTAGGCTTGATATCGAGCTTGGTTTTTTTCCGTTGGAACTAAAACAGAGATCTCGTCACTTTCCTTCGACGCATCGTCGTCTGATTCCTGTTCAATCAAAATTTAAGTTGGCGAATTTCCTGAAGATTCCAGAAATTCCAATGCCCGTGCCCGAGTAGACTCGGCCTTTTCCTTGGACTTAAGAATTTTATGGGTGTTATTTAACCGCCCGGTCGAATTATTGAAAATCACTGTCAAATTAAGCGAATTCACGGTCAGATTACTAATTTCCACAGTCAGTTATTGAAAATCCCGGTCAGTTTAATGAAAATCACAGTCAGTTAAGAAAAATCCCGGTCAGTTTAATGAAAATCACAGTCAGTTAAGAAAAATCCCGGTCAGTTAATGAAATTCCCAGTCAGTTAATGAAAGTCCAGGTCACTTAATGAAAATCACGGTCACTTTATAAAAATCACAGTCAGTTAAGGAAAATCCCGGTCAGTTAATGAAAATCCCGGTCAGATTATGAAAATCACGGTCAGTTAATGAAAATC
>JAQFYE010005249.1:0-12189 GCA_034694305.1 Protaphorura glebata | reverse complement strand
CGATACATCCAGATACGTAATCCTGGAGTGGAGTGAAGCTGGAAAGAAATTGAATCAAAATATATAGCACCAGCACAACACGCAATCTCCAGAGATTTCATATAGACGACTGGTTTTTTTGTCACGGTCATGTTGTATCTCACAAAGAAAATTTTCTGGAAGATCACACCCACCAATATTCCAATTTACTCTCGACTGGTATTAACGTTGAGGCAGTCAAAGGGACATTATTCATTTTATGGTCCAGGGATAAGACATCTGTCACAGAAAAGTGGAATCATGGTGAGTAAAAATTAACATTTTTTGTCCAAGCAATTTGAGTACTTAGTTATATGAAATTAAAAATAAAATGCCTTCTTTCCTAATGACATTAATTAGACGACTAGACAAAAGTTGACTGAAGATGAGAGATCTGAAGGTTTGACACCATTGTTCGCTGCAGGTTGGACACTTGTCGAAGGGAGAGATGCAATCCACAAGGATTATGTCTTCAAGAATTTTAATGAGGTATGTTTATTTGATAACCGTGAATTTCTGGTCACAAAACCAAAAATCATTAATTCCAATCCAATGGTACATTTAATCCCAGTTTTGTATCGTATTTGATCCGAAATTACTAATTTTTGCTGTAGTCGTACAAACGTGTTTCAATTAAACTAATTTAAGATTCAGATTTTTGCGTCGAATTACGACTGAGTACATTGTATTTGGTTCAATTCTCTTAATTTTTAGGCTTTCGGATTCATGAGTCGCGTAGCGCTTCAAGCAGAAAAGATGGATCATCATCCGGAATGGTTCAATGTGTACAACAAAGTACAAATCACTCTTGCAAGTCATGATGTCAACGGTCTCAGTCAAAGAGACGTCAAATTGGCAAATTTCATGGAGAAAGCTTCCAAGTACTGAATTACTAGAAAATATATAAAAAAAATTTGCCAGGCTCATTTTTATTTAAGAAAAATCTATACTATTGTATTAACTTGGAGTCGACGTATTCATTTGTGTTGGTCTGTCGAAATATATTGACAAGGCTTCAGCTCTTGAAATTAACGTTTTCAGACTTCAGATAACAAGTACCTTAAATGGGACCAATTCGCCACAGTAGTTTGCCAAATATGTTATAAATAAAATGAGTACACATCGTTGCAAGGTCATTTGTACGGAACCAATCATTTTTAATATCTACCCCTTTTTTCATGCAATGATTACAGATTATGATGTAAGTTTGACACTGGAGTATTCTCAGTTCTCAGGTCAATTTGTCTATACGAAAATACTATCTGCACAAAGTTATATTCTCGAATAGATTCACTATAGTCTGGAGAGTCCGGAGATATTCAAGATTTCATTACTAACTCCAGCCGAATTCAGTCATTCTTGACATACAGAGAGAGCTTCTTCTCTTTCCTCTGTCAACTCTTGTCCAGTTTGCTCGAGTTTACTCTTACTGAAGTCGTCAATTGCCAATCCCTAAAGTTTAGGAAAATTTGTAAATTAACCATACAGTAAATAAGGGGTAATTAATGAATACATGAATGAATGCAGGAAGTCGAATTTCGGCTTACCTTAACAATTGTCCATTCCTTGTCCTTGCAAGTAACCGGGAAAGAAAATATAACGTTTTCTGGTGTTCCGTAAGAGCCATCTGAAATTAATTTACATATTTAACGCTGGAAACGTCTAACAATAGTTAATTGTTATTTAATTTTGATTTTAAAATGTAAGAGTAAATAGGCGTACCCATACACATAATTATATACCTGAAATGACACCCATGGAGACCCATCCATTGCCTTGTGTACCCAACCACCAATCTCTCATATGGTCACAGGCTGCTTTGGCAGCTGACATTGCTGAAGACATTTTGCGGGCAGCAATCACAGAGGCGCCGCGTTTCTGGACCGTCTAAATAAAAAAAAATGAATCGATAAATCAATGGTTTACGAAGATTCGTGGTCAAATTTTTATAAATGAAAAAACTCTTACAGAAATGAATTGATCTTGAAGCCAGCTGGCGTCGGGCATATTGTCGACAAGCTTAGTTTCCTCTCCACCCTTGTTGACCAAAGTGAAACGAGCATCAGGGTATTGAGTAGATGAGTGATTTCCCCAAATGATAACATTTTTCACATTCTCAACGCCAACTCCCATTTTGGCAGCAATTTGAGCAGACGCTCGATTTTGATCCAGACGTGTCATGGCTGTGAAATTTTGCTTTGGAATTGATGGAGCATATTTTGAACAAATGAGTGCATTTGTGTTTGCTGGATTTCCAACGACTAGAACCTTCACGCTCTTCTTGGCATGTTTGTCCAAAGCTTCTCCTTGAACTTTAAAGATCTTGACATTGGCAGCCAACAAATCCTTTCGTTCCATCCCTTCCTTCCGGGGCATAGCTCCGACTAAAAATGCTGCATCGATATCTTTGAATGCCACAGCTGGGTCAGCCGTGGGAACAATTCCTCTGACCAAAGGTAGGGCACAATCCAACATTTCCATTACAACACCGTCCAAAACACCCATCATCATTGGAATGTCGAGTAAATGGAGATAAAGTGGTTGGTCTTGTCCAAAAACATCACCTTTACCCAACTGGTACAAGAGTGAGTAAGCAATTTGCCCGGCAGCTCCGGTGACAACAACTCGGATTGGTGTCAACTGTAATTAGAAAATTGAATTTGTAGATCCCTTCAAAAATCATACTTTTTCGCAGTCGTGTAAACGCAGTGTCTTGTAAGGAAATACGAGATTCGGACACGTATGTGGTTATTTTAGGTAGAATAAGACGCACCCTAGTGTATGTGTGGAGAGCAGATTAACATTAATTTGACCTTAATCAGGCCGGCGACTTAATTTGGTGACGTCATCATGGCAGTGAAAGGATAAGAAGTATCGGTATCCATTTCAAAACTACGGTTTAAAAATTCATAATTTCCTCCAGTTTCAATAATACGATAATCATGCTAAACTAACAGCTAATTACTTGTATTTTGGACAGATTCGATTGAAAGTGAAAGCTTCAGATATTCATTTCATCGGATTTTTTCAATACGTCCATTGAGTCCATTCCATTCGATTCTATTTGATTTTATTCTTTATTAAAGTGTAATTCTGAAGCATTTCGTCCGATTCAGCTAAGCACAAATAGACTTAATTCAGGAACACGACCACGCAGTTTATAGTAAAAAGTTCTTAGCCAAACTGATATAGTAGAAACAGATAATAGTTTCATAATTCAACGAGTATTTAGTCTACCCAATCGCAAAATTTTTGAACTCGAAGATAAAATCCTGTCTAATACGTAAAATGGCATCACGTCTAATTAATTCCGTGGTCCTGTAGCAGCAGAATGCTAATTACAACTAATTGTAACTTGACTGGGCCGAAACGTCGGCCCGGGCTTCCTTTCTAATAATGGTATTCCAAACATTAAAACATTCTAGAAGTATTCGGTTGACAGCGCTATAAAGTTTGAATTTAAAATCAAAATTTTGTTCATTGCAAGTCTTTAATCTCAAGTGTCATGTGTAGTCGTTGGTTTCAACATTACATGATATTTATTCCAACTCCTACTGGCACCCTACGCTAAAATATTCAGTCATTTATTACCGACTTATTCCCATTTCGACGTTCACCGTGCACGTGGTGTTATATAATACTAATATAGGGGAATGACGCCATACAATTCCGAACTGACATACTTGGCTATTGGCTTTGGCCATCTCAGTATTATGTATTAGCACTTAGCACAGACGGCACGGGGATGAGTTTGAGCTTAGCACGAATTCAGTTCAAGTCCGATTCAAGGACAAGGCGTAAACTTGAGCCAAAAAATATCCCATGCCCATGCCGGAAAGGAAATTATGGTTTTATTACAAGACACGAGGAAGGAATAAGGAAATAAATGTATAAATAGGGAATCCAGTGATTCCTCACATATTTGCAATTAATTATCACTTGCTAAGTTCGTGAAAACGCTTATGAATGTACTTTTAATTGAATATTTCTCGTCAAACTTTTCTACTAGAGAGCAAAGTCAACAGGCTCACACTACGTTGTGTTGTCTCTTGACACGTGCAATGTAACATGCGAAGAATTACAGGAATGTTGGATTACAGAATTTTTGCAAGTAATAAAATTAGAAATCGCCACTTAGCCATAGCCACGTCAGTGCATTGCTTGCCATTGCATTTAATTTTCGGATTTTCGGGCTTTGGAAACGAAATAAAAATGCATTGACATTTGACAATTATTGATGATTACAATTACAATGCTCCTAAATCCTGAATTTTCAGCACATCGACATACCGCGTTGCCAGTTCCCATAACCAGACGCCCGAAGTCGATCGGTTCAGCGAAATCATGTTCAGTTTTTCAGGACACTATTTTAAGTATATTATTGCTTCTTCGTTGAATAAACTACAGTCACGCTGACGTTCCTTGTCCATGACCTTTACTATTATAGCCTGTATAGTTTGTAGTCACTTTGTCACTTTGAGTAACTATCACACTACGACTAAATAAGAATGTTGGGGACAACCTCAACTTCAGATGCATGATGATACCGGTTAACCGGTTTGCGGTTTAATTAATCGGAGGATTGTTCTGTAATTAATTGCATTTGTAAACCACGATTACGAAAACCTATAACTTTTCTGTGAGATTTAGTATTTGTATTTCTTCGTTCGTTGAGTGCCAAAATAAAATTAGAAGAACACACTTTGCATTGTTAAATTATTGTACATTAATTAAACATTATTGTCGCCAAAAACTTCGGCCAATTGCAATTATTCCCGGAGGTTAGAAAAATATAAAACACTCAATATTTGTATTCCTCCATCCTCTACGCGCGGTTTCCTCGTGTACTATACTCTATACTGAGCTGAATTATTTAATTAATCGTAAATACTTACCATTTTGATGCTTTGATGTGATATGAAGGAGTTAGAACAAATTAGAAGACACGTACAAGTCGACTCTGAAACTGAAAAGAGCTCTGGAATAAAACCCCTATGGTTTTTATACTTCACACGTTCTGGCAAAGTGGGATGAAAGTACACGAAACGCAAAATGCTAAAGGTTTACATGTGAACCCGGACAACATACCAAAGTCTGTTACAGACTTCCCCCGAAAAACATTTTTAATTACAGGGTGGATCATAACATTTCAACCAGCGTGCCACAGTGCCGCCTATACTAACAAAACCGACGGGTACATTATAGTGATTAGTATATTGTATTATTGCGGATCTTACGAGCCATCACGTGCGATCACTCGCTGCTAACAATTAACAATAGCAAATCGCTTAAGCGTTAAGAAGCATTTCCTTTATTGATTTTTCGGTTAAAAGATAGCCAATAATAAGTTTCTTTTACCAAATGAATATCTACATTCGTTTTCGCTCAATTTTCTTATGAAAAGTTGGGATATTGTGTGTCAAATTCAATTCAATTCAATTCAATTTATTCAGAGGCAACATCCTATACAGGACAGGTTATTAGGTCACTTAATTCGACCTTACTTAACTTACAAACAAAACGATAGAATTGAACTAATAATTTTCACACAATTACTTACATATACAATATAAAGAAATACATATAAAGATTGCATATTAGGCTTGCTTGAGGAATTAATACCGGTCAACATTACACAACAACTGCTGGACAATTTCTTTTTTAAATATTGTATACAAATCAGATGAGGTAGAACAAAATTCTTTTTACCAGAGTCCGAGGACGGAGAAACACTATGATGAAGTTTGGACGCATTACGAGTGCTTCATTTGGATTGTGCACTTCAGAATTTGACTTGAACAGATTTTTTACGATGACACGTGGATGACATTTGAAAAACTCTATATAGGCTCTGTCTGTCCCCTTTAACACCTAATATTTTGACCATTTGACCCCTAGCGGTCGGGTTAGACAAACTTAGTAAATGACCGAATAAACGTCCCGACGTTCTTTTAGAAATAATCCTATCTTTTTAGTCTATTAAGTCGAACTTAATTTCCTATTTCTAAGAAGAGTCTTTTGAACACATACACATACCCAGCCTACATAACCAGTGCGACGGACTAAAAATTAATGCTGGAGCTAGAAGATGGACGCCCAGTACAGGTGTTCCCTAGGCCGTTCTCTCCGAACTTCTAGTATAGAGTATAGAGTTGTGTATTCATTCATACATCTCGCGCTAACATAAACAGACTTACTAAAAGTTTGGAGGGTTTAGCGCAAGTGTAAGTTGTAAGCCCAATGGAAAGTATCCACTTCGTACCAATGAACGAAAGGCATGAATTATGAATTTCTGGTAAACCGAATCGAATAAAGTTTGAAAAAAAATACTTAACATACTAACAATTTTGTTTCTTCTGTGGTCATATTTTTCAATTTTTCTCATCAGGAAGAGAGGCAAAACAGAAAATCATCCCGAGATCCAAACTGTTTCAAATCTATTTTTTTAGACATTTTGGTTTAAGCTTCAAGTATGAGGGAAAATATCAGCTTGAAATGTCAATTAAGTGTTTTCGCCGCTTTGACATTATTGATCGCAGTTTCAGGGAGTTATTTTGATGCATTGGACGATGCAATTTTACATAAAGTTGCTTGGGCAGGTCCCCTTCCTGAGGAGACCTTGCAGGTAAATTAGAATAAATGATTAAAAACGCAGTTTACTTTTAACAATTTTTAAGGCTGACTGACACCCTCCGTTTCCGTTTGGTTTTGTAGGAAGAGGCTCTGGAGTCTATCGTAATGATGACCGCTAGGAATGAAAAATACAGGTGCATGTTACCTAAACCAGTGGACGTTTCCAAAGTATGAATTTTATTTAAAAAATCATCAGTCGGATTTATTTATTTGGTTCAAACCTTTTGGTACAATTCAACTAATGGCTCAATATATTTTCCAGGATGACGCTGGTGCCTACAGTGGTTTGAATCCACTAGAATTGATTTCACCTCTTATAAATAAGTTTGTGTGCACGTTTAAGGTAAGTGTATCATGTGAAGTAAATTAAAATAATCTACATAAATAAGTATTTAATTTAGTTTGAACTATTTATTTCAGCTGGAAACTTACTGGACATACGAGTTATGTCATGGAAAATACATACGCCAGTATCATGAAGATCGAGATGGGAAAAAAGTGAAGATGCAAGAATATTTTTTGGGCCGTTGGGAGACCGATGATTTACAAAAAACAAGTACCTTAATTATTCATTGTAAAGATTTTTATTTCTTAATTGAGGATAATCAAGTTGAATATTAACTTTAATTTTTCTGCAGAAGTGAAAGTAGAGGAAGACTTTGCAAATCCTGATGTGAAATCACTACTGCCAACAAAACGTGTCGAAGGAGTTACTATGTCGGCCCTACAATTAAATATGAGTGACGGCACTCATTGTGACTTAAATGGTAAACCAAGAAGTACTCGTGTTCTCTACGTTTGTGATCTTCGAGGAAATCATGAGATTTATTCACTGGAAGAAGTTTCAACTTGCGAATATGAAATCGTTGTACTTTCTCCACTACTGTGTCAGCATCCAGATTTCAAGTAATTTCAACTTTACTGTACGGTTGTATTATTTCTTCTTCAAATAGACTCGAAATTGCATTCCGTTTGGTCGTTTTCTTAGGTCAAAGGAAACAGGGGAGAATTTGATAAATTGTCACCCTCTGAAAGAGTCGCCCACTACACCAAAAGCACTTTTGGAAATGGAGACAGAAAGTTTCAAACTGAGACACGAGCATTTACTGGTAAGTATAAAAATCGTACTACACACTACACAGTTCAGAAATATTAACCTTAACTTGAATTTCTCTTACTGACAGCAAAATTTAGAATCACTGTTGGATACGAAACTGAAAAACGAGGCGACAAAGTCAGTCGAAGCTTTAACTGATGAAGAGAAAGAAATGTTGAAGATACCCAAGGCCATAGATCATAATTTTTTATCTGGATTTTTGAGTGGGAAGAACTGTCTAACTGGAGTAAATGGAATGAAACTAAAACTAATATTTGTTTTCCAGTATGTAAATTAATTAAACTTATTCTGCAGGGATCTCACTGGTGGAAATTTGAGTTTTGCTACGGAAAGTATGTCCTTCAATACCATGAACAGGAAGGCGGAAGTCGGACTGAAATCATGCTCGGAAAATGGAATGAAAAAAAGCACAATGATTTTTTAGAAAAAAATCCACAAAAGAAACCATCTATGACTCAAGTTCGAAAGACCGTCATTCATTACTACACTGGGGGTGCTCAGTGTGATCAGTCAGGTGTGCCACGCACCGTTGAAGTTAAACTGAGATGTGTCGATACTCCAAGTTCGAGTTCTGTGGCAGTTTATCTTCTAGAACCCAATACTTGTGAATATGCTCTGAGTGTGGAGTCATCGTTGTTTTGCCCTTTGCTCAAAACTGCCAATGAGTTTGGTATGTTTGACGTTACAGAGTTTACAGCGTCAACGAAGAAATCTTCAGAAAAGGTAAAAAGAATTAAAAATGGTGACGAATTAGAAATTATGTTGGCAGATGATGAAGCTCAACCCGCTGCGTAGCCATGCATACAATATAATCAATTTTGAAGTCAGTGTCGATAAGCCGTGCCCTGTAAGATATGATTTTTACTTTCTTCGTGAAAGGTATTACAGAAAATTGCGTCTTCAGGTGAAAGACAGAAATTATTTCACAATACTGATGGATTGTGAAGTCGGTTAATTGCCACCTTCCTGGTACGGTTTAATGTTTCGACCCTCGGAATAAAATGACGAATTAACGGCGGACCAGACATTTTTTGGCAATTTACAAAAGAAAACAGGCGTGGTTAAAGCTTCGAGCATTCGTAAATGTGAACCATTAAAAAATCATAATTAGAAATCGAGTCTCGCTTCTCCTACAAAATTAATGACCGAAAAACCGTCCTGCACTGGCTACTGACGACTGATTTTCCCCGAGATAACACGTTACCGAAAATTTCGATTTCTGCCCTTCGTAGGTACAAGGATGTGAATCATAATATCGTATCGTTTCTTACTTTAGAAGAAAACCGGATAACCGGAGCTCCCACTTAATCCGAACCACGAACTTGAGGGTATTGTCGAGAAGTTTTTGACGGAATAAATTACTAGTTATACAAAATGTTGAATGCGGATGGGAAAGGAAACAGTTATATTGTTTTATCTGTGATTTAGAAATACACTACTATTTATTCATTATTCTTGTTTCCAACTAGGTCAAGTATAACAATCATTGAAATATTTACAAAATAAACGACATCAAAAGGATTCACCAATTATTCTCATTTGCAATTGATCTTCCGTAGTACAAAAACACTGTTTATTCCACAGAAATTGGGAACTTACTTAAATTAATACATATCTTATGCTCATAAACAATCACTGCTTTTTAAAACTCTTAAGTATAGGATATATATTTTCAAATGCCTCGTATATTTCTCCTCGGACTTTCGCTCCTGAGAATTGAAGAGAAAATTAGAAAAATTGATTTGAGTTGAATAACATCCGAAACTTACCTGTCAGCACTACTTTGCCGGAAACAAAGATGAGGAGTACAATTCTAGGTTTAACCATTCGGTAGATGAGACCGGGAAATAATTCAGGTTCGTAACTGTGAAATGAAAAAAATATATATATGGTAAACGAACTAAAAATCAACTGCTTTAAATAATTATTAATATTCTGTACAAATTAATTTTATGCATAATATCTAAATTCTAAACTCACCTGCTGAACTGACTGTGTGTTAATACCAGTCCTTCCAGTCGGATTGGGAATTTGACGTCACAGCTCCCGACCATATTCTGAATTTTAAAATCTAAAAATTTTGCTGAAAACCCGAGTTTTTGTACAATTCGAGCGTACTTTCTCGCTGCGAGTCTTGAGTCTTCTTCACTCTTTGCACCCGTACAAACCATTTTTCCTGAACTGAAATAATAATAAATCCTTGCTTATAACGATGAGTTTAAGAATAGTGAATGCTAATGATATGTGTACTTCACCAGAAGCTATTTTCTTCAAAATTAAATAAAGTAGGAAAGAATACCTGAAAATGAGGGCGGTTGTTCTGGGTTCACGAATTCGCATTATGACGGCGGCGAATCGCTTAGGATTGTACTCGGCATTTCTGGCGTGCAGGGCAATCTTCTTTAGATCTAATTTGCACCCGAGGTTAACTGTCGATACTATATTCCTAAAATCACAGACAGTATTTTATCGACTTCTAAAGAATCTACCAGGAATTTGAATTTATTCTATAAAACTCACTGAAGTTGAGGAATGATACCAGGGTCGTTGGAAGAAGGTGTCATTGGACTCATTGGAATTGGGGTTGCAGGGCCTCCGTAAAGTCCCATACTCATCGGGGGATGAACACTCATAGGGGCCTGTAAATTGGAAATTGGACCACCGGGTCCCATGGCCGGTGACATCATGTTTTGCTGTAAAAATTAAAACAAAATGAAATTTACGTGATTTGTAATGTAACGTAGAAATTCCGTACCATGTTCATTTTCACACGAATATTAACAAATGTATCTCGTATGTATTTCGGATTTCTGTAGGGCTGGTCAGATCTAGGGGATACACACCACAGTGCGTCGAGTCAACTATATTGTTTCCCACACATTATCTAGAATATTTCGCGTTCAGTTAGTAGTTGACTCTTAGAGGGAACTCCTATCGATCGTAGGAAATATAATTCTATCGGCTTTATTTGGCCAGAATATATGTACCGAACTAGTATAAAATTCGCCGGAACACTCTTACTCAAAACTTTCAATAATAATTTTATGCTATTCGGTGCGAACAGAACTTCAGGATTAGGATTTGAGTTATACCGTTTCCAGTGTTTGTATTGGGATGGAAGAGAAAGAACTATCGACTGGTTCCTTTTAAAGTGTATGCTAAAGCATGCCCATTCATACCTCATGAATTATTCGCATTCGATTGATTCATCAAAATCATACTTTACCCTAGTCGTAAAATATAGAGCATGGAAAGAAAGGATAAAGGAAAAGGATAGACGTAGTAGGTGTAGGTGTTGGTAAAGTAAAGACAGTTTCTAGATGAAATATTTAAATGGACAGACAGTATAAGGTTTGTGTTCTTTCGTGACGGGACAAAACATGGAAACTAAAATATAAATGTTATTTTCCCGTTTCCGGACTGACAATTTAGTTTTTCTTAAAAGTGCTACAACAGTTTCAGTTTCACGTGTTAGTATATTTTTGGCAGTTACACAACAAACTGTTATAGGGGTTAACGTAAAAGTTCTTATTGCAAATACAAGGACCTCATAAAATGGAATCCAAGTAACCAAGAAGATGAGGTCAAGAATTCTGATTTCAACGAGATAAAAACTGAAAGTGGAGACTTTCAATTTCATTTTGGTATTATTATGTTACAAAAATTAAATTATCAAGGACAGAACTGACTGCAACACGACAGTGTGAAATCCTAGTTGCATTTGAACTCAATATGTCCGTCAGGAAGCCTAATTTTAAACACATTATGGTAATCGAAATTCAAACACAGCAGGTCTTCGGTAGCGTCGGGTTGTTATAGTTTGCCAAGCGTAATTCTAGCAGTGGAAAATATTCAAAATTATTGTACGATTAAGATGCAGTTTTTTTTTCTCACTGGTTCGTTGTGCTTATTCTGCTCCTTGAAACATATTCAAATATTCGAATTCAAACTATGGCCACGACGTTAGAATTAGTGCTCCCCAAGAATCGGAGCCCTGTATTAGCCAGACTCCAAATTGGTTTCGAAAGTTTCGATTCTAGACCGAAATCCGACTCCAACCATTACCATTGTATAGGATTAAAATGTTAAAAGCTGAACACAGATCTTACCGGAGTTTGTGGCTGCATACTGTGCATACTATGCGGCGTCATGCCCAGACCAGAAGAATAGGATATGACACTACTTCCTCCTAGACCAAGGCCCATTCCACCCAAGGACGACATCGGCGATGATCCATGGAACCCGGAGGACATGGGATTCATCTGCATTTGTTGTTGTTGTTGCTGATGGTGATGTTGGTTTTGTTGAGGAAGAAGTAAATCTTCTTCTGGCTGATGGAGGGGGGTTCCAATGCTTGGAATATTGAACCCCGGGCTAGGCAGCATGTGGTCCATTTTAACTTAGAGCCCGGAAACTTCTCC
>JAQFYE010005248.1:0-12190 GCA_034694305.1 Protaphorura glebata | reverse complement strand
CTATTTATACTTAAATGTATCAGGATGCGTCGATAAACACATTAATAAAAAATCAAATCAAATCAAATCAAATCAAATGTTCCACTCCACAATCATGTTGTTAGGGTTGTGTAAGGAATTCAAAATAAAATATTTCAAACGAAAGAATGTTTTAATAAAACATAAAAGAGCCTCCCAAATGCAATTACACTAGATATAAACCAATATCCGGGCATACATAAAATATGACTTATGACATATGACTGGGAGAGTGGAGTCTGTTAAGAATGAGAAGATGATCCAATTCCAATTGTGTGTTCCTTCTTAAAATTCAAGGAAGGAGGTTGTATGTAGAAGAGGATGAATTTGTTAGCGGTAAATGATGTATGTTATGTGCGGAGGGAGTAAGTAGAAGGTAATGGGTGAGGGGAATAGAACTCAATCCAAGTGTAGTTAAGCTGAGGAAGGAATGTGAATGCACGGGCAGGGCACAAGATCCGGATTCGGGGTTTTTGACCCTGTCTGTGTCTCCGGCCGCGGCTTTTCCCTCTACTTTCACTCCAGTCCAAACGCTAATCCTCCACGTACGTCGTCTGCACTGCCAGACAGTTTTAAGGCTATCCCGCTATATCTATGACCAAGGGAAACCTCACGCAAGACCCTTTCCGGAAAAATGTATGCACAATGATGGCAAAACACGGAGTCCATCTGTTAAGGACAAGGTATAGAATATAGTAATCTCTCCTTTCTATACCGCCGTACAAATATTTGCCTTAATATTAACTCAAGGCCGCATACCGTAAATTACTTCATAGAACACCTGCGTTCTATTCATCTAGGTGGGTTCATTGGTCAAAGACTTTCACCACTTTCTCCATTAGGTTACATGTAGGAAGCTGGAGGAAACCCCGTGTTCGGCACCAGCGATCCATTAGGTAGTTCACGGTATATTCAAAAGTGAAATTCTTTAAAATGAGCTATCGTAAGACTTCTAAAAAAATATCGGGGCGGTATTTTGAAAAATCCGTCACCACGTATATCGCTTTCTTTACTTTCTCCACAACGAACGGCGCATGGAGATACTAAGTAAAACTACCCGGACTCTATTAGAGAGACCCTGGATATAAACGGCTTGTTTTCATATTTTTTTGATGGAAACGCGTTCACACATCCTTTAATATTCTCTTAAAATATGTACGTTGTAGCCTAGTGGTACATGCAGCCCTTCAATCTCCGCCACAACTATAGGAAGGGTCTGATCCATTCGGCAGTGGTTACGGTGGGTGGTTGGTTTTTGGGTATTGCTGCTTAATGGAGTGCATTTTTCACAAATTTCTATTCATCTTTGTACCCAGGCCAAATGTAGTTAGGTCCTCTAAGAAAAATATGCGAAGATGGTCGACCATGCTCGAATTTTTACTCAACTCGTCAAACTGTGCGAAAGTTTAATATATAAAAGTTTAATCAGTTTTCAAGTTTTCATTTGCACCGGCGCTCTCGGACTTCGATGATTTCTAATTTCATGGTTTTTATCTCACATTTTCATTCAAAATTTGAGAATTCTGTGGAACGCCCATAACGTGTGTATTCAGACATGGATTTACTAGCGGAAATGCTCGCTCCTACATTTCTGTGCGCAGTGCATTACTACAACAACAGCACAACACAAAAGCGGGATAACTATGCAAGTACACATAGCTTGGATGGGCCAAACCAAAATAGCCACTATATGCACTATACGCACATTGTGCGTAAGCGTTGCGTGTCATGTATTATGTTACGTTGAAATATTAAAGACCAAAACAGTAACGTCCTGTCAGGACGGCAAGTGCAATATATAGCATTGCGGCGTTAGTCGTAAATAATGTGAGATTGTTCATTCTCATTTACGTTGACCACGTAAAATACAAATCCTGGGTTTAACTGTTTTTTTCCTTAGATTTCAAATATCTAAATATTTACTGTCTTCGGTCTTATTATTAAACGTGATAATCAATCCCAGCAGAAATGAGTTGGAAGACATTTAAGAATAGACCATCCTGCTAATATTTCTAAGTCTAGCATTTTCACTTATGTGATTTCTGTAGGTTCTCGTTATTAGCCCTTGGACTTCAGTCCTTGGATGTCTTTTATCAGTAAATCAAAATCAATGCAAATATGGTTGCGAAATTGGGTTTGAAATAATGCATATTAATTAATATAATTTTGGGTAGATTCCACTTCAAAATCGGAAGAGTGAATGGATTCCATAGTGTTTAGCGCATACCCTTTTTCTGTTAACAGCCGTGACTGAACATCAAATTCAAATTCGGTTAAAAAAAATAATTTTGGAATCCTTTTCGAAGATCAGAGATACACTTATGTTTAATTTTTATTTGTCTCTACAAAGTATTGTATATCATCCCTTGACATTTGCATACGGATTCCGTGATTATTCTTTTAGGTTATTTCATAATCATCGTGCTGACCCGTAATTGCATTCACGTATTCGCTAGAATACCTTCCGTTTGTGTTACGACAATTAAAGAGGCCGTTCACGTTAATCACATAATTTTGTGAGTGCTTTATTGGTTTACCGGATTTAATCAGTTTATTTCCAAACCAAGAAAGTTAAGCAGTATGCACTGAACCGAATCTCATTTACTCAATTTCGAATTGCAAGTCAATACCTTTAATGCTCTAAAGTAAAGCAGTTAATTCTCTAAAGAGACGTCGTAGCGGAAGATTGCGTTCCCCAACACTGTGCTTACAAGCTATTCAGTCACTACATTCAAGAAAAATGCTTGACGCATATATCGATCCAAAATCTTAGGGAAAGAACCGAAGGAATCCGGCACTGTGTTATTTAGAAATGTAGGAGAACTAAAACTTTAAATCATGAAACTAGATTTCCACCAATACGAATTCTCCTCTAAAGATAACACTGTAACTTGGATTTTGGCTGGATATCTCCTACAGTGTCATTTCACAAGTTCAACATTTCTTTCAAATCTGTGAAGACGATGGCACTCGATTTCAAAAACTCTAGTATTTGATAATTTGCTCTATTGTTTTAAGCTGAAATCAATATTTAAACCTTTGAATATTGTTCAGCGTTCAAATATGCCCGTAAGATTTAGCAGCCTATAAATCAAGACATGTTTGATTCTTTTCCTCTTCCTAACTGCTGGTTAAAATAATTTAAAAACCTGAAAAATATATACCAACCAGAACACGCCTCACTGTAAGTACACTGCGTATTCTCGTACCTCCCTTTCCTGAATGTCTCTCATCCACGGATCTTAAGGAATCCCGGGCTCACCAAACAAATTATGTGAGCTGAAAGTATCAAATTATGAAATTTTCGTATTCACCGGTATCAATCTGAGACATGTCAAGATTGCCTTTAGGATTCTTTTCTTTTCAGGTTTGGAATAAACATTGCATCAATATGTTGTATTCTACAGGGCATTCCCGTAAAAGGTTGGAATTATTTTATTATTTTCTGCCGTAGTCAAAAGAATTTATGTTACAGTCGTTCTAAATTAATACAAACAGTTACAATATATCGGTATTATAAGCGGTAGTCATAGTCAAGTATTGTTAGTAGTCGCAGCAAAGTCGCGAGTACAGACGTGTTAACACGGGCACTTTTGTTTACACAATGGCAATGATTAATGTTGTTAAAATAAATGTTCCTTTGCGTCGCTGAAATATTTGTTCACGTAAATTAGAAATTCTAGCCCGACTGTAACATGGATTCTTGTTACTACGCCAAAAATAATCAAACAATTCGAGCCTTTCTCGGGAGCGCCTTGTATGATAACAATGTAACTCTATCATATTGATGTATTCGACCTAGTTTCATGATAGAGAAATTCTGGATTTAAGGATAACTCTTCCTAAACAAACTCAACGGCTGAAAGAAAAGACGTATCTACTTTTCCTGAAAGGAACGGAATATTTTGTAAATGGGTTTACTATTTAAAGTGAACCTGTCAGTTGGGAAATAAACAGAGATATACAATTCAATTCAATTTATTCGAATATGCAGCACCTGTCACAAGACAAGTTTTATGTTGCACTCAATTAAAAATAACTTAACTAACATGAATCTTTTCATTCTTATCAATCAACCAAATCATAATTTTAACTGATATAGGAGTGCAATTACAGGAATAATATAAAAAACTGAATATAAAAAATGCCACGGAGCAAAACGCGTATAGAAACAATTCACTAACGGCAAGTGAATATATCTCCGCACAGGCGACGTAGACAAAATAATAAAATCATTAGCTAATCTCAGATTGATACCCAAATAATGTTATTGAGAATTATTTTTGTGATTGTTATCACCAGTGAATTCCTGATTTACGTCTTGAACGTGAATACTAAAGACAAAGACATTTAAGTATACCTGGAACCCATTTGTTCGTATCATGAACTAGATAAAATGCGGGTGCGACGTCACTTAATACTGATTTGGGCGGTTACTTACACTTGCGCTACCTGCAAAACATTATAGGAGTAGACAAAAGCTTGACAACCACGTTTCTCCCGTATATCGGCAGCGCAATGGCTGTTGGACTTTTTCAAAAGCCGATACATCTATCTCAATTACTGCTAATTCCCATTTGTTACGTAGTTAGTTGAGAAGTGGAAATGGAGAGAGTCAGCGAAAGGGTGAAAGTTCTTACGACAGTTTTCTCGTTATGAGCTTACCTCCTCTCCAAATATTTCCGACACCCGTAATGACTTCTGAACGGATTTGTGTCAAACTGGACATCATTGCCCAAATGTGATAACAAGAATCGCAGCCTTAGTACATATACCGTTCAAGACAAAGATTGTATTCGAGATTAATCCGCTGACATTTTAGACACGAGACTATGCAAACATGAAACGTTAGATACATTATTCCTCAAGTAAAAATTGAAGACCTGAAGAAAAAATATCAATTGGAGACACAATCATAAAGAGAGATAGTGGTGACAACTATGGTTTTCTTTAACCTTTACATAAAACAATTTCCATAATGTTCTGCAAAGAAATGTGTGTCTGAAATTGCCTTTGACAAAAACATTATTGCACTGACTCAAGAGTATCGCATGAAATTCATGGCGTTTTATTGGATGAAGTACTACATGTTCCTTTGAAAGTCAAACTGGTCCATTTATTTAAGGCAGTATGACATTTATTTGAACCAAATCAGTTAAAATGATAATCGAAAACAAGCCATACTCAATACTCATGCGACAGCAAATATGGTATTTTACTTTGTCGTTTTATTATAAGTCAATTAATTTTCTATCCTGAAAGAATTAGTTGTACACACGTTTTATGAGTATGGGTATGAGTGGATACGCAACATATAGTGCAGGGACGAGACAAACAGTTCTTACTTTATTTGGAATAAATTTAACACAATTTCGCTGGTCGTCATTTTCGATGAAACTATAAAGCCAAACATTATTTAAAAGTTCCCCAGCTGGACTCGTATAGCCAGTAGAATAATTTTAAGAAACTTGGCTTTGACGAGACATTTACGAGGTACTTTAATTATTGATACTGGTTTTAAAATTATTCTTTCCAGACTTCTTATCAAAGTTTATCTTCTAGAATTTGTCTTGCTGAGATCTCCGAGCCACCTTGAAACTGTTCTGTAAAACCAGAGCCCACTTTTTTTACCAATTTGTTTCAGCATGCCAGAGTTGAAGCGAACATTGTTCGTCTGGAGAAGATGCAATCTTAGTTTTCCATGTGTCTGAACTTTCGGAGATTCGAAAGTAGTCAATTAAAATTGAATTAAAGTCAACTGAAGTTAATGCATTCCTTCCCTCTTTGTGTTTTGACATTTTTATATTAACTTGACTTGTCGAATTCTTATTGGTTAACAGACTAGAATAGAAAGAACGACATCAGAAGGATACAACACCAAAAAACTCAGTGAGACACTCTTTCAGTGGTATAGCTTATCTCGAGTTCGAAAGCGCAGCTTGGAATCGAATTACATTTTTGATTTAATCCATTCCTCTTGGGGCAGGCTCGTAAATATGATATTTGTAACCCAATCCATCAAGCCGTAGAGCAGTAGAACAAATTTTTGAGAATTGGTTTATGCTGTCGAAAACAAGGCAAGGGACACCACATTGAAGTACCCAACTCAGAGTTGGTTCACTCTAAGTGCAATTCTACAAACTGAATTCCTTTTGTGAGCATTACAGCTAGGGCTTCTTAAGACGAGAAGTTATGACTAGTGTAATGATCTAAGAACAATTTTTCTGGATGTACGGGTCCAGACTTGTGTAGGAAGTTATTAGTTCATAGCTTTGAAGTACTTCCTCCATTCTGCAGTAATCGCAAGTTGGAAGTGCCTTACTGTGCTTGGAGGATAGAGATTTTTTTCACCTTCCAGGAAATGTCAGAGATATGAGACAAGAGGTTAAGATTTTTGTTCACAATTTTGGTTTCAATACAGCCGGCGAGTGCGCGGGAGGTAAAAGTAACTTGTGACTGTACGACCGTGGTATCAAAAGACTTGGCACGCAATGCCATACCAAACATCGTATCCTCGATCCCCATTTTTCCATTTCAAAAGCATACTTTGAGCTCAGCATTATGCTCTGACACGACTAAGCCAAGTGGAAGGAAGCACATTTCTTTGACGCTGTTCTGGAAAAAGTCAAAGACTGAAGAGTAGAGTCTTCGGTGAAAGGATTTGTGTTTAAACTTTGAACCTCACACACATTAATAATTTAACAGAGGAAACTAACTCAACTGACATTTCTGAAGGGAAAATGTATAAACAACGTGATATTATTTCACACTGAATAAATCATATAAAATCCAATAGTGCATTTTGTATTTCCACAAGGTAATGCCAATATTCCAGGTTTGATAGCTTACGAATGCGCAAAATAAAAGCGGTGCTGTCAGCCACTGTGAAAACCTGTTTGTGGCCATGGTCGCGGAGTTAGGTTTTCTTATGCCAGGACTAGGTCAATTTCAGACGAAGGCTTTCTAAGTGTAAGTAGCGTGTAACCGATCAGTCAGAAAGGAAGTCTTCTTAAATTCTTAAAACAAAATTAAAACAAAAATATTCAAATATTTTAGACCGCTTTTGTTCAATGTCTTGTTCTTGACCTGAATGCAGTAAATCACAGTAATATTGTAATTCAATGGAATTCCGTCCGACTTCTTACTTTCACTGCATTCTTAGATTGTTTCAACTTCTGACTTCTGCTCTGATAACGACTTAAAGGAGAAAACCTGCCTTTACCGCTGAGTCTGTAGGGTCATATACCTACATGCATGTGTGTACATATATACTTAAGTCCCAGTGATGGTGTTTGACTCGAAGATATGCTATGTATACTATCCTACCCGGTTTGCGCCTGACATTTGAAACCCGATTTTCGGGGAAAGTGGCAACATGGACGACCCTGTGTGAGACTATGCACACATTTTCTGTAGTTTCTACTACTACTTCTACTACAACTACTACGATTTCCTCATGTCAGGTCCGGGTTTGCCGTCTTGCCTGGGTCGTTCCTCTCTCTCTTTCCTTCCACTCCGAATTTCATGGTTTTCTCTGAGTACATACATAGGTACTAGATTTTCACCCGATACTACTACTCCCGGGTAACAAGAAAACGGTACAGAGTTCTCCCTCCAGTTGGAGTCGTCCCTCGGTTCGGTCGTCGGCTTTTAAGTTTCACTCTGTATCTCCAACTCCATTCCATTCCACGCTACAAACTCTCTCCCGCATGACAAAAGAAAGGAAAAAAAGGGGGAACTCAACTCAGTCACCTACTACTATTTCAACTCAAACTAAAAAGAAACTGGTTGACGACGGCGACGGCGGGATTTTATACGGTCAACGAAAAATTAACCGATATTTGGAATACTTCAGCCAGTTTTGACTTTCGTAGAAATTCCTATACCCTCATATGAATGAGTAGGTGTTAATTTGTGGTAAGAGAAAGCCGAAACGTACCCGTGGTAGTGGTATAGTGGAGTGGAGTGCGGTAGTACAGTGCGGTGTGAAAATTCGATGAATAAAGTGAAAGCAGGAAATAAGTGCACTCACACTGCACGGGGAAATCCCGTTCCGCCATTGGGCGCGGCTGAATGGACTCGCTGACTTCCCGAGTGAGTGTTTACACACTAAACTAACCAACTAAACAGAAAAAAAATCTTAACATTTACATTTGTTAAGTCCGTGTGTAAGTTTTGAAGACAAATTGTATCGATTTTATCTTTGGGAATCGATACAAAAATAAGTTTGTGGTATGTTTGTCCGACACGACGGTACAATTTGAACGAATGAATCCAATGATGCAGTGGTGCCACGGACCAACACGATGACATCTTCCACACACCCAATACATACCTGACCAATTCGGATGTATGCAAATTTAAGTTTTTTTTGCCAAATCGCTTGGAATTGAGGAAAGAAAGCGAAACCGGGAAACTATGACGACGTTTTTGTTTGGGAGATAATGTGTTCCGATTAATCATGGAAAAACTACAGAAATTAACATTCACTACTGCGGCATGATATGAATGACTCTCAATATGCAACTCGGCAACCACTGAAATGCCTTGTCAACTTAAACCGTTGCTTCACAAATGTATGTGTCTACTGACCTTACCAAACTAATCTCGGCCATAATTCCAGATCCGGTAGTACTGGAAAATGTCCCAACGCCTTGACCGACAAATGCAAAATTTACATTTTAATGATTACATAATATGATAAGCTAAAGCCATAAATCATTTTTTTGCCAAACTTTATTCATGCATTACATGCAATTTGGGTGAAGCGAAAAGAAAGGAAGTGGTGTGTTTGTGTGTCTGAGGGAAAGTTTAAATGACAATCAAATCAGTCGGTAAAAATAACAAATTGGCTGATGAATGTGTGAGACATACGATTTACCCAAATCTCAGTGCGGCTCGGGCGTTTGCTTCTTCTCAAGATTTCGTGGCAGCAAAAATGTCAAAAAAGTAACTAAATTCCTTCCCCAATTTGTCCTTTAAAATACTATGCAATGTGTGTAAATTAATGTTTCAATAAAATAATGCTTCGCTGTTCATGTGCTGCCACTGCTACCACAACCTCTACCTGCTAACCTGCTCATAACCCTGCCTGCCTTGAAGCCTTCTCGCAACAGCGGAAACATTTCTTAAAAATATGGAAGCCAAATATAAAAAAGGTTTGAAAGTAGTTAGAAAAAACTCCCAAACCTTATTAATCGTCCAGTATAATTACTCCAAATTATTAAAGATATTACTTTAAGGTTTACTCGCATGTATGTTATTCACTCATAGGATAGTTAAGCATGATCAAGCACTGCACTAATTTTAAGGACCTCTTACCACATTTGGTCTCACTGTACATTATTTTTCGGTCGACTTGTTCCTTTCTATATCGCTTGGGCTGTTGGAGCTCTATATTAATCGGTGAAGGATAATGATAAAGGCAATTACCAGATATTTGAAAACGTCCACATTTTATTGTTTTTTCATTCCATCCATGTCGGTTACAATCATGGCATAAGCATTTGATGATACTACTAAAAGTAATATGATTTGAAATCATGGACAATAGCATCAAGGACCCTTTATTTGTCTAAACCGGTACAATATTTAGGTTCACTAATAATCAAAGTACCACGCTGGAGAAGTGTGGATAGAGAGTGAAACCAGAAAGTGAAACAGCAATTATGTATGATTAATATCAATGGAACATAGAACGTTTAGGACTTGTGAAAAATTTTCTTAAGCACCAGACAGTATTTTCTTCCAGACTTGAGTGAAATCGGCTTGGATGTAATGTTTAGATAATGCGTCGTTGCTTTAACCGTCTTCGACCCAGCCTCGACAATAAAGTTTTTGCAGTTTTGTATGACCCAGGGGGTTGACTTGATGTGCTTATTTCTTAAAGTGCAATTCTGAAGCATTCTAAAACAGTTAAGTACCAATAGAATGTATGAAACCAAAACACGACAGTGACAGTTACATCTTCTGAACTACAATTTAATTGGAGCCCAATTAAAATTATAATTGGTATAAATTGACAATTTAAAACCAATAATCAGTAACTCCAGCAGTTAATCCAATGAAACAGAATATACATTTTACATCCCGGTGATATTCGTACCAAAGTTTAACAAACCGGTTATCATGCATGTTCAAAAAATTGCCACTAAACAGACTCCTAAATCTATTTTCAGATATTTCAAAGTCTATTAAATAAGACAACAAACAATTCCACAACTTAATGGCTGAATTGTTAACAGATCTATCAGTAATTTTAGACGCATACGGCTAACATTTAGGGATTAATAAATTCATTCAACCACCTGGAATTACAGTTGGAAATTGGAATTGATGTTTCAGGAGGTTTGCTAACTAAATATTTTCAATATTTTTGTTTAGGATCAAGGTAGGGACATTCCACCGAACGCAGAACCAGCTGCGAGTCCAAGGAGACTACAACTCGGCCAATTTGCCTCAACTCTTCCACCACCAGGAGTGGGTCGTGGACGAGAACTACCACCCATGGTTCTTCAACCCGACTTCCGCAAAGTAAGTAAAAAATCACAAAATCCATGAATCAATACTAGATTATTTGGGCAGATGCCACTCCATAGCAGGACGGTGCCTTTCTATGCTTGAAAGAGGTTTTTCTCCAGAAAAGTTTTTCTTTATAGTTGATATTCCCTAAGCTAACTGGAATGATAGCACGAAAAGTGTGCACGTCAAATGAACATGAATGAAAAGTATTACCACGTCAGTTGATGGAAATCGTTTTCGGTTTGGGGAATGATTATGAATTTTCCAATTGTTATGAAAAGGAGGAAGCTTGTAAACTCAGTAACTACAAAGTTAATCATTTTCTGTCCTTGAATTTTCATTGGCTGGCATCTGACGTTGAGTTCAAATTAATTAATTTTGCTTGATTCAATTTTAGATTAGGTAACTTAAAGGAACCAAGTTATAGCTCTGTCCTAAAATAAGTTTATTAACACTCTTATTTCGAATGAGGCAACACTGGTTGCATAAGAATTCTAGATAAAAGCTTCCATCCAAGATCCTAAAACCGACTCAAATATACTCCACATCTCGGCCTTACCAAATTATGAATGTGCATGTCTGCCACTTCATAGCACTCAATTAATGCAAATGTAACCCCCAACCCACATTACTTTTATACAAGTTTCCCACGCAAAAGAAAATCTTTCCAATCCAATTATTCCACCGCACTTTCACTTTCCCTCAATATGTATCTCGTTAACTCGAGTTTCTTCAAAGACTAGTGCAATTTACAAAAAAAATACAATTACGATACATACTTCTAAAAGTTCTCGAGAGTTTTTAGATAACTTCAAGTTAGTTGAATTATTCTTTCTTTTGACTTTGGGCACGCAATACAACTATAATTTTGACATCTTAGAACACGAATGAAATACAAACAGAGAAAATATTTTAGTAAACCTGTAAAGTAATTGCATATTAAATTATAAAAAAATATTGTGTGTCAGGAGAAACGAAATAGGAGTAATTTGCATTGCTTAAAGTAGACCCAGTGTAGTTTTTTTTCGCGGAACGTTAAAAATGAATCAAGCTAATTCCTTATTGCAACGTCTTGTACAGGGTGTTCACGAAAAGTCTCACATTTGTTTCTTAAATTTTTTGGCTTGGCTACAACGATTTATGTTACACCCAAGCTAGAATTGATTGAGGATGTATTTTGTCGAAGTAGAACGAACACAATTTAATTTAATAACAATTTTCGATGGATTTTGGAGGAACCCAAGGTATAAAAATTAGTCATTTGAATAAAATATATTCATTTTAAGCTGATGGAGTAAATGTTGAATTTTTTTATCTTGACTGCAACATTAATTCTTATAACTACGCCAAAAAATCGAACAAACAAATCTGCGAGTTTTCGTAAACACCCTGTATGGTGCATGCATCTGGGAGCTAATTGCATCATAACATGACGAGTGAATATCCAGAATTTCATTAGTAGAGAAACCCCTCTTAGATACTTTTGCTGATGAGGAATAGTGCGTTTATATTATACACTAGCAGGCCCATCGGCCCGTCGGCCGATCCCCCCTAGTAGTAGGGAAAAAATTGTAAATTATATTTTATTTTTTCTACTTTCATGCCGACGGGATAAAAAGGAACCGAATAAAATATATTACGGGATAATCTC